>SJYA01013185.1:0-11300 GCA_006410615.1 Neotragus moschatus
TGTATGGCAAAATGAGTACAGTATTGTAAAGCAAAACAAACTAAAAAATAAAAATTTAAAAAAAAGAAAGAAACACACCAAAAAAAATAAAAAAAAATAAAAATATTCAGTGCAAAATTCCAGATAAACATATCTTAATTTTTAAATTGTGCATCATTCTGGCTTGTGTGATGAAATCTCACACTGTTCTGCTCTGTCCCACCCAGAATGTGAATCGTCTGCCTGATAATCACTGAGCAGCTGTCATGTTTACTGCAGTTCTTGTGTTCAGGTAACTCTTAGTTTACTCTATCATGGCCCCAAGACAAAAGAGAAGTAATGAGGCCATTCAGATATGCTAAAGGAAAACCATAAAGTGCTTCCTTTAAGTGAAGACAGAAGTTCTAGACCTAGTAGGGGGAAAAAATGTACTCTGAGATTGCTAAGATCTATGGTAAGAACAAATCTTCTATGTGTTAAATTTCAAAGAAGGCAAAAGAAATTCAAGCTAATTTTGCTTCCACATCTCACAGGCCACAGAGTACAAAAAGTACTTAATTAAGATAGAAAAAGCATTAAATTTATACAATTAGATACTTTGAAAGAAAGCCTACATTCACATACTTTTTGTTACAGTATATTGTTATACATGTATATTTTGGATAATATTTTGACTGCACCACATAGCATGCGACATGTGGGATGGTTTCCCAACCAGAGATAGAACCTGGGCCTCCACAATGGAAACACCAAATCCTACCATTAGGCCACCAGGGAACTTATAATTGTTCTATTTTATTTTTAGTTATTGGTGTTAAAATCTTACTGTGTCAAATTTATAAATTAAAATTTATCACAGGTATGCATATATAGGAAAAACAGTATATGCAGGGTTCAGTACTATGAGTAGTTTCAGGCATACACTTTTTTTTTTTTAGCTTTAAGGGGGGACTTCTGTAATAGTTCTGGAAGAGGCAATTGGTTTTCATTTAAAAAATACGAGTAAAGGTGATCTGAATTCACAGCTGCACTAACGTAGGCCAAGTTGGGATTAACGTGATGGATTTCTATCCTTTGCTCATCGTCTGTGATATAGATTCTCATACTGAAGAGGTGGCCTGTCTGCCTTGCTTCACTTCTTTCATAGTTTCCAATGGCAAAAACCAGAACACATTCCGACTGGGTTAAACAGAAATGAAACGTACTGAAGGATATTTTGATAGTTTAGAGGATCTACAAGAGGGTCAGATGTCAGAGATAGAAGCTATGTGTGCAAAGGCTGTGGCAGTTGCTGAAGCAAAGAATTCATTGCGGGGACCTGGAAACCCGCAAATGACACCCATGATGCTGGACGGTGATGCCAGAGGCTCCCCTGAGAGAACCACTTCACTATCCTTGATCAGCTCAGTCAGTTCAGTTCAAGTTCAGTATTTTATTATGCTGTCTAGATTGGTCATGGAGAAGGTGATGACACCCCAATCCAGTACTCTTGCTAGGAAAATCCCATGGACAGAGGAGCTTGGTAGGCTGCAGTCCATGGGGTTGCGAAGTGTCGGACACGATTGAGCGACTTCACTTTGACTTTTCACTTTCATGCATTGGAGAAGGAAATGGCAACCCACTCCAGTGTTCTTGCCTGGAGAATCCCAGGGACGGGGGAGCCTGGTGGGCTGCCATCTATGGGGTCGCACAGAGTCAGACACAACTGAAGTGACTTAGCAGCAGCAGCAGGTTGGTCATAGTTCTTCTTCCAAGGAGCAAGTGTCTTTTAATTTCATAGCCGCAGTCACCATCTGCAGTGATTTTGGAGCCCCTCAAGATAAAGTCTGTCACTGTTCCCATTGATTCCCCATCTATTTGCCATGAAGTGATGGGACCAGATGCCCTGATCTTAGTTTTCTGAGTATTGAGTTTTAAGCTAATTTTTCACTCTCCTCTTTCATTTTCATCAAGAGGCTATCCTTGATACTCTTCAGAAAAAATGGATTATTTCTGGTACTTCATTTCTCACATTGCTTTCTTATAAATTGAAGCTCCGTACTGGTGGATATCTTTGGTGAAGCCTGGTTCCATTTGTGTCTTATTTGCAAAAGCAGCTGAGAAGGCACACTATTGAGTGGCCATGTGGAAGATTGTTTAAGTAACACTGGGTAGTCACAAACATGTGAAGTATTCGCTTTACTGTTGCTCATTCATACTACCCACAGCAATGCATATAATTACATAATGTCTTTGCTGAGCACTAGGATGCCATACTATTTAAGAGGTTCAAAATCAGTGGAGGACTATGCTTCAAAGTGAATGTAGGTGTAACAAAACTATGTCCTGGTCTCAGTGCTCATAATGAATTAAAAAAAAAATCAAGTCTTTTGCCTAGAGAAAAATTTATATGATCTTTTGGGAAAGCACATGAGCATGATTTGTAATTTAGTGGCTACTTTAGACTGTATTTTACTCAGGAATTGTTTAAAATAGATGCTGTTATCATCACCATTTCATAGATAAGAAAATTCAGGCACAGTAAAGTTAAATATTTTACCTTAGGTCACACAGAATATAGGCCAGAAACATTAGCATTAGAACCAGGCATTTTCTCCAGAGTTCATATATTTAATCACTTTTTATTACTTTCAATTTTATACGTGAAAATACTGAGGCTCTAGTGTTAAGGAATTTGGTAAAGTTTACACAGGTAGGGATTTGAACTCAAGCAATTAGATTCCAGAGACTATTTTCCTAAATGTTACAACATATGACTCTCAGTTCAGTTCAGTTCAGTTCAGTCACTCAGTAGTGTCCAACTTTTTGTGATCCCATGAATTGCAGTGTACCAGGCCTCTCTGTCCATCACCAACTCTCGGAGTTTACTTAAACTCATGTCCACTGAGTCAGTGATGCCATCCAGCCATCTCATCCTCTGTCGTCCCCTTCTCCTCCTGCCCCCAATCCCTCCCAGCATCAGTCTTTTCCAATGAGTCAACTCTTCACATGAGGTGGCCAAAGTATATGACTCTAGGAGTGGGAAAAATTTAACCCACTCTTGTAAAGTCACTATCATATAATACAAAATAAACAAAGATGTGTAAATGTTAGGTTTACCTAAAAGCCATATGGGCTTTCCTGATGCTCAGATGGTAAAGAATCTGCCTGCAATGCAGGAGACCCAGGTTCTATCCCTGGTTCAGGAACATCCCTTGGAGAAGGGAATGACTACCCATTCCAGTAATCTGGCCTGGAGAATTCCATAGATAAAGGAGCCTGGAGGGTTACAGTCCATTAAATTCTACATATAAAATGTGTAGTTGATGCAAGATGTAGTGTTCAGGTGTAAAAGTAGATCCCATCCACCAGATAACAGTGTTCACTTTTAGTCACCTTGGGGGAAGCAATAGCCACCACATCCTATCCTAACCAGAAATCAACAGAGTATATGACTTCAGCTGGGTCAAGACTGTTTTTTTTTTTCTTTCATTTCTGGAAATCCCTCCTCTGGCAGTCCCTGATTATAGCCCACTCAATAGACATCTCTCTTCTACTACACTCTCCAACTTATACTCCTCCCTGCCTCTATTAAGGTAACTCTGATTTTTCTCAGGTGGTGTTTCTCAAAGGGGTCTTATTGGGCTTTAGGAAGAAGAAGTTTTGTTGTATATCTTTTAATCATTGCAAATCATTTAAGCACAATTTAGGAAGTAAATTAGAAAAGGAAATGGCAACCCACTCCAGTATTCTTGCCTGGAGAATCTTATTGACAGAGAAGTCTGGTGGGGTATAGTCCATAGGGTCACAAAAAGTTGGACGTGGCTGAAGTGACTTAGCAGGAAGTAAATAAATTATAAATTGACATCAACAAATTAATTATAAATATTTAAAAATAAAATCCTACTTGTGTTGGATTTAGTTACAATTTAGCTGAGTGAATATATAATTACCATTTATCATTTAGTAGAATCACATGTCCAAATTGTTTATTTAAAAAATCTTTTGGATTACGTTATCATATATTTCTGTGTCTTTGACCCAGCTTCCAGATTTCGTTCAAATCCCATAAACACTTTTATTTTTATTTCAAGTTTAACTATAGATAGTTCTATTGTCATTCAGTAAGTAGATGATAATCACTTTCCAAAAACTTCAGCTCTTGGAGGTATGGTTCTGTAAAATATTTTGGAGGAGTTCCAGGAGACTGGGAGTAACCAGTATTCCTCCTGTTGACAACATTCTTGAGGCAGATGTAAGTGGCATGACAAAGGACAGGGGTGATTCAGTCTGGTATTGAATATACCCTATATTAAATCAGAACTGCACCCTTTTACTGACAAGAAATGATCCACCCATTTGTTATTATCAATGAGGGTTATATGATGATAATATCACTTTTCGGAAATGTGACACAATTGTTTAATAACATTAATACAGTTTATAGCTTTTAGTACATTGTGTTCTCAAAGAATATCTTTGAAAAATTATCTAGTAATACTTGCAGTATTATTTTATGGTTTTTAGCTAGCATTTCACAGATAAGCTTGGAATACTATGTGCCTTGTGTCACTTCGATTGTGTTTTCCAATTTCTGAGGCAAGGACTGAAAAATATTTAATTAAGAAGACAAAAGTCCTGAGCAAACATAACACCATGCTGTCTATCTTCTCCTTGTGCTGGGGTCTGGGTTAATTTGGGGGAAGCACTTAGGATGTTTGGAGGCACCTGACAAACAAGATGTGTTCTTATAGTTAAAATGATCAAATTCACTGTGAATCTGAAAACAACAGGAAAATAGTTCAAAATAATGACTGCCACTTCTAAGTTCTTGAATATTTAAATTGTTACTTACATCAATTGAGAAGTTTCAAAATGTGCATTCTTCTTTTACATTAGGCACATATTTAAAGGGATCTAGTCTGAAAGCAGGAGTCAAGTCACCAGTGAAAAGGTCTCACGCTACCATTAAAAACTCTCTCCCTCTGTTGATGCTATGTGGGAAAGCAGTGGGCAGAAGCGAAGGAGAAGGACATAGGAAAATCCTGCCTTATTCTCCAAGCAGAAGAGGGAATGAGTACCAGAATACAACCAAATTTCTATTTGGAGACAAAAGTTACAATAGCCAGATTAAGCTAAAAATTAAAGCTGTTTTCTATTGAACAGATAGAGGCCCCATTAACTGGTGATTTTAACTTTTCTCTTTTCCCATGTGGGAAAATAGACGTGGTTGGGAGAAAACATCAAAACACACACACACACACACCTTGACAGCATTTATTAGAGAAAATTAGAACATCTCAGCTTGTTCTTTTATGAGGGGAGAGTGGTTAGTTAAAACTTCTACAATTTTTAATAAAAAATTAGATAATATGTTTGATTTAAATTCCACTTTTTAAGGAATTGAGGAAACATGGCTGTTTCTTTCCATGGAATTCAGGAAGGTCCAAGGCGGGTGGTTGTATCCTAAGTGTGAGAAAATGCAGCTTGCTGTGTGGGCCACTCTTTCTGCCATGTGCCTTCACAAACTCAGCCTTCCTAGGGACAACACATTTTTCTGTCTCTGATCTGACTGTTGGTGAATGCTGCCCTTTGCCTATCTCAGTACCAGATGAGAACTACAGGCTCACATCTGTGGCTTTGGTCATCTTTCTGCCTCCTGGATTGGATGTCCTTTCTCACATTTTAAGTCCTTTTTATTCTTAACTTTTCTATCTGTGCTCTGAATTGAGGAAAATACCCTATTTGGGCAAACACCATGTATTTTAATAGTAAGAATAATGCAATTATTGTATAATAATACACAATATTATAATTGTTCAAAGTCAAAGTGTTAGTTGCTCAGTCCCATCTGACTCTTTGTGCCCCAGGCAAGAATACTGGAGTGGATCGCCATTCCCTTCTTGAGGGGATCTTCCTGACCCAGGGATTGAACCCAGGTCTCCTGCAAACCTCCTGCATATCTTTACTGCCTGAGGGAAAATACCTGTGCAATGGAACAAGCAAGAAGGGACATAGCATATACTTACCATGTGCTAGGAGCTCATGTGTGCCATGTCTCTTCCTGCTTTCTTCCATAGCACAGGCATTTTCCTCCACTTGGATGGTTGTTGCCTTCATCTTGGATCTTCTTAATGCTTACTTATACTTCAGGGTCTCTTCTGTTGACCAGCAGTCTTCTAGAAATTCTTACTAAGAAAAGTTATGAGCAACCTAGATAGTATATTCAAAAGCAGAGACATTACTTCGCCAACTAAGGTCCGTCTAGTCAAGGCTATGATATTTCCTGTGGTTGTGTCTGGATGTGAGATTTGGACTGTGAAGAAGGCTGAGCACTGAAGAATTGATGCCTTTGAACTGTGGTGTTGGAGAAGACTCTTGAGAGTCCCTTGGACTGCAAGGAGATCCAACCAGTCCATTCTGAAGGAGATCGGTCCTGGGATTTCTTTGGAAGGCATGATGCTAAAGCTGAAACTCCAGTACTTTGGCCACCTCATGCGAAGAGTTGACTCACTGGAAAAGACTCTGATGCTGGGAGGGATTGGGGGCAGGAGTAGAAGGGGACAACAGAGGATGAGATGGGGATGGCACCACTGACACAATGGACGTGAGTCTGAGTGAACTCCGGGAATTGGTGATGGACAGGGAGGCCTGGAGTGCTAGGATTCACAGGGTTGCAAAGAGTCGGACATGACTGAGTGACTGAACTGAACTGAACTGAAGTAAACATTCCCACAGCATCATGAACTGCCCCTTCCCAGTTTACACCATAGTTGTAGCTTAGCATTTGTTTGTGTGGTTAGTATGAGCTTTAGGAACCACTGTACTTAAGGTCTCTTCTCTGTCTATCTTTCCTCCTCAAAATCTTCCCATCTGAAACTGTCTTTTCTACCATTAGCCCACATCACTGACAGCGTGATACGAGGAGAGGGTAAGATAAGCTGGTGAGAGAAGAAGGAAAGAGATACTTCAAAACAACAATGACCACGAAAGTTTGGGGATTTCATGAGTGATGCGAACCCATGGAAAATGGCAGAAGAATGGCTGTAGCTGATTTGAAACCTTCCAGGGCTCTCCAGAATACAGAGCTTTGTGCTGCTAAAGCATGGCCTTTAATTGGGGACTAAAAAGAATCTACAAGCCTGGACAGTAAGCCATTCAGTACTGATCATGTGACCAAAGGATGTCTTGAGGGGCCTGAATGAGTTTGGGGTTCTGTGTACATCCTTTAGTCCATCACAGACCATGGCTATGAGGGGAGGGTAGATGCCAGGGAGAACTGGGTGAACTTTTCACCATCCAGGCAGAATGCAGTGTACTGTGACAATGAGGAAAACAAAGAAAAACTTCACTTTCTGCACTCATATTTTTTGAGTAACTTTCATACTTATCATATTTATGGTGATGGTGAGAAAGAAGAAAAGAGGGCACAGTTGCCGGCATCCAGCCCCGGTGGATCCAGGGAATTCGAAGGGGAGATGGAGTTGGAGTCCTAGGAATTAATTGCTTAATTAAAGATATGAAGGAAGATTAGAAAGAAATAGTGTAGTAGGAAAATAAGTGGAGAAAAAGAGGCTGAATAACTTGGTTTATGTGGAAAACCAATAAAACTCCAAGACAAGGAGTTTGCACCATCTACATGGGCCATCGGTGCCTGCTTGAATAGTAGAGGGTGCCCCGCCTTGGGCTCCCTCTCGCATGGGTTTTAGAAGCCAGGGCAAGTAAGTAGACATGGCAATCCTTCATGCTCCAGATGGGAATTCAGCCAGAAAAGAAGAGAATGAGAAAAGACCACATGGGGGAAACCAGTCTTTCCAGGAACTGGAAATGGTTAAAGATGAGGTCAGAAAAATAATGAAAGAACAGGTCATCTAGGAAATTTTAGACCATATTGAACATTTAATTCTGAAAATTGATCTGTTTCAATTTCAGGAATAACTCTATGTAATTTTAGTTTTATGAAGATTATTCTACTTTATTGAGAATATAATGTAAATTTACAAGTTTGGAAAAAGAGAAACCAGAATGGCATGGAAACATATATACTACCGTGTGTAAAATAGATAGCAAGTATGAATTTTCTCTGTGACACAGGAAGGTCACCCCAGTACTCTGTGACAACCTAGAAGGGTGAGATGGGGTAGAAGATGGGAGGGGGTTTCAGGAGGGAGGGGATATATGTATTCCTATGGCGGATCCATGTTGATGTACAGCAGAGGCAAACAAAATACTGCAAAGCAATTAATCTCCAATAAAAATTTTTTTAAAAGATGCTATTATAATAGCCCAGGCAGATGATGAAGACATGGACCAAAGTGGTAGTGGTGGAAATGATCATATTTGAACTATATATTTATATTCAAGTCATCAAGATATGCTGATGCTTCGAATATGGAGTTGATAAGGAAGAGGAAAAGGTAATTCCACCCTATATTAATACAATTTTATATTTATATTCAGGCTACTTTTTACTTTTTAGTTTGTTCTCCTTTTATTTTTTTTAATTTTAATTTTTTAGTTTGTTTTGCTTTACAATACTGTACTCATTTTGCCATACATTGACATAAATCAGCCATAAGTGTACCTGAGTTCCCAATCTGGACTTCCTCCCTTCCCTCTCCCTCCCCACACCATCCCTCCAGATCATCCCCGCCCATCAGTCCCAAGCCTTCTGCATCAAACCTAGACTGGCAATCCGTTTCCCTTATGATATCATACATGTTACAATGCCACACTCCCAAATCCTCCCACCCTCTCCCTCTCCCACAGAGTCCAAAAGGCTGTTCTACACATCTGTGTCTCTCTTGCTGTCTAGTGTACAGGTTTAACACCACCATCTTTCTAAATTCCATATATATGTGTCAGTATACTGTATTGGTGTTTTTCTTTCTGGCTCACTTCACTCTGTATAATTGGTTCCAGTTCCATCCACCTCATTAGAACTGATTCAAATGTATTCTTTTTGATGGCTGAGTAGTACTCCATTGTGTATATGTACCACAGCTTTCTTATCCATTCATCTGTTGATGGACATCTAGGTTGCTTCCATGTCCTGGCTATTATAAATAGTGCTGCGATAAACATTGGGGTACACATGTCTCTTTCACTTCTGGTTTCCTTAGTGTGTATGCCCAGCAGTGGGATTGCTGGGNCCAGATCATCCCCGCCCATCAGTCCCAAGCCTTCTGCATCAAACCTAGACTGGCAATCCGTTTCCCTTATGATATCATACATGTTACAATGCCACACTCCCAAATCCTCCCACCCTCTCCCTCTCCCACAGAGTCCAAAAGGCTGTTCTACACATCTGTGTCTCTCTTGCTGTCTAGTGTACAGGTTTAACACCACCATCTTTCTAAATTCCATATATATGTGTCAGTATACTGTATTGGTGTTTTTCTTTCTGGCTCACTTCACTCTGTATAATTGGTTCCAGTTCCATCCACCTCATTAGAACTGATTCAAATGTATTCTTTTTGATGGCTGAGTAGTACTCCATTGTGTATATGTACCACAGCTTTCTTATCCATTCATCTGTTGATGGACATCTAGGTTGCTTCCATGTCCTGGCTATTATAAATAGTGCTGCGATAAACATTGGGGTACACATGTCTCTTTCACTTCTGGTTTCCTTAGTGTGTATGCCCAGCAGTGGGATTGCTGGGTCATAAGGCAGTTCTATTTGCAATTTTTTAAGGAATCTCCACACTGTTCTCCATAGTGGCTGTACTAATTTGCATTCCCACCAACAGTGTTCTCCTTTTAAACTGCTGCTGCTGCTGCTAAGTCACTTCAGTCATGTCGGACTCTGTGTGACCCCATAGACGGCAGCCTCCATCCCTGAGATTCTCCAGGCAAGAACACTGGAGTGGGTTGCCATTTCCTTCTCCAATGCATGAAAGTGAAAAGTGAAAGTGAAGTTGCTCAGTCGTGTTCGAATCTTTGCGACCCCATGGACTGTAGCCTACCAAGCTCCTCCATCCATGGGATTTTCCAGGCAAGAGTACTTTAAACTATTTGGTTTTAATTATTCACAATATGGTTTCTATTCTCACTCTCTCTCTTTAGATATGTGTGTGTATGTCTGTGTGTGTACTCAAAGATAGATATAAATATATAGCAAGTGTACAATTTAAGTATTAGTAAATGATCCAACTTGGGTATCATATAAGAAAGAAACATGAAAGGGGAGAGTTGGAGACAAATCTCAGAAGCCACATAAAAGGAAGATGTTAAGGAATTTGTACATCATTTATATAGCAGAGAATCATTGCCTTTAGTAAAGTGATGCCATGTTAAGAAAGCTTCAGGAAGATTAATGTGAAGCTTCCAGATTGGCAAGGAAATAGGCAGGACAAAAGGATTCAGATAAGAGGTTCTGAAAATGATCTAGGAAAAAAGAAATGGAAGCCTGGGTTCAGATAGTGGTAGTGGATTTTTAAAGCCACATTTTGCAAAGGGGAAACCTAAGGAACTACTCATGCTCCTCAAAGTCTAGCTATGAGTCAATGATAAAACCATAATTTATTCTGCAAGGCGATCTTTTTTTTAAATTTTTACTTTCTTAAAATATAAATTTATTTATTTTAACTGGAGGTTAATTGCTTTACAATATTGCGTTGGTTTTGCCATACTAAGAGTTTCACATTGCTCTAAGATCATCCTAATTCATTATCTTTGTCTACAAGGCTCTACCTGTTCTGAGGCTTGCCTAACTCTCCAACCTCATCTTATATATGAGTCCACAATGCTAAGACCATATCGGCCTCCTTTATCCACAGCTTCCTCACTCTCATCCTTCACACCAAACTTAATTTCCTCAGTGGTTCCTCACCTCTCCCTTTTCCTTAATGACCCTCTACAGACCTTCTCTGTATCAGCACTAATTAGACTTTACAATAATCTTGTTAATTAGTTTACTGAATTGATTATTGTTTACATGGTCAAGTCTTATACGCTTCATGGAGTAGCACCCAGGTCATATTTCGCTGTATCTTTAGCATCTAGCACAGTGTCTAGATCAGTAAGGGCTCAGAAACATTCACTTGAAGCTATTACTTCAAAAATTTGGGGCTTTTGTGAAATGATCTATTTACCAGATTATTTGCTTCAGCCTACCAGATTTTAATTTAAAAGCTGTTCAGTTTAGTTCAGTTCAGTTCAGTTCAGTCACTTAGTCGTGTCCTACTCTTTGTGACCCCATGAATCGCAGTACGCCAGGCCTCCCTGTCCAGCACCAACTCCCGGAGTTCACTCAGACTCATGTCCATCATGTCAGTGATGCCATCCAGCCATCCCATCCTCTGTCGTCCCCTTCTCCTCCTGCCCCCAATCCCTCCCAG
>SJYA01013186.1:0-11221 GCA_006410615.1 Neotragus moschatus
TTTCTTTTTCTTGGGGATGGTCTTGATTCCTAATAATTTAATATATATATTTGTAGTACTTAAATTTAAATCTTTAACCCTGACAACTTCTCTGTTTTCTAAATTCATATGTTCAACTTTCCCTTATTATGGGAGAAATGGCTAAAATTATCTAGGCAAGTTGCTAACTCATTCTTGACTTTTTTCTTTACACTCTCTTCTTATATCAAATTTATTAACAAAGCTACCAATCCTATATTTTTCCTCTACATGTCTATTTTTGCTGCTGTATTCCAAGTGGCTAATTGCTCTAGGAAATTTGTAACATCGTAAAAGACCCCTCTATGGGTTTTCCAGTGGTCATGTATGGATGTGAGAGTTGGACTATAAAAAAGCTGAGTGCCAGAGAATTGATGCTTTGGAACTATGGTGTTGGAGAAGACTCTTAAGAGTCCGCTTGGAGTGCAAGGAGATCCAACCAGGCCATCCTAAAGGAGATTAGTCCTGGGTGTTCATTGGAAGGACTGATGTTGAAGCTGAAACTCCAATACTTTGGCCACTGGATGTGAAGAGCTGACTCATTTGAAAAGACCCTGATGCTGGGAAGGATTGAGGGCAGGAGGAGAAGGGGATGACAGAGGATGAGATGGTTGGATGGCATTGCTGACTCGATGGACATGGGTTTGGTGTACTCGGGGAGTTGGTGATGGACAGGGAGGCCTGGCTTGCTGCGGTTCATGGGGTTGCAAACAGTCAGACACGACTGAGCGACTGAACTGAACTGAAGAGATCCCTCTTCTCTTATGGTAGTCTATTCTTTTTTTCATGTCATTTAACACAGTAGAAGTTAGTTATTGGTTTATTTTTAAACTTTCCTTTCCACTAGATTGTAAGATTACAAGGAAAACTTAACTGAAAAAAATCATAAGAGCTGTTGACTGAAAATAAAGCATATATTAAGAGCTGTGAATTCAGTTTTATTAGGGTACACACTGAAGACTATAGCCCAGGAAAAAGCCTCTCAGATAGTGCTAATGAACTGATCTGAAAAGGTAGGGGTAGGGGAGGTCTACCTAAATATATAAGCTAAATATATATATATATTTAGCTTCCCAGGTGGTGTTAGTGGTAAAGAACCTGTCTCCCCATGAAGGAGACATAAGAGACACGAGTTCCATCTCTGAGTCAGGAAGACCCCCTGGAGGAGGACATGGCAACCTACTCCAGCATTCTTGCCTGAAAAATCTCATGGACAGAGGAGCCTGGCTGGCTACCATCCATAGGGTTGCAAAGAGTTGGACATGAATAACATATACACACATGCACATGCACAAACACATATAATTTGGTGAAGGAGGTACATGCTGTCAGACATATATGTCTCAGTAGAAGGTCGCTGCTAGTCATGAGGAGCAGATGCCTCTGTTAATGGTTTGACTGATTTTCTAGGTATGAGAAGATATGAGAATTAGGTTCATAAAATTTTCTCCTGAAAATATCTATCTGAAGGCCTGTTCTATAAGGTTCGTTAGAGCACAGAATGCCTCATTCTGACCTCCACCCTGAACTCCTTTCAGACTGTGTTAACGGTCAGTGGTTGCAGTGGCTAAAATCCTAATCCTTGTCGTGCCAGATGGGAAGTGACAAATTTTAGTTTGTAAAGGCAGGAAGAACCATATTTGATTTGTTGTTCATGCCTTCAGTGTCTAGCACATTGCCTAGTACATAATAAGCTCCTTATAAAGAGAAGACAATTCCATTAACAATCATGCTATGTTAAATTTGTTTTCCTTTTTCATTCAGTTTTATAATCTTACTGTGGGTAAAACCCTTAAACTCTTTAGGACAGATTTTTAAAAGAAGTCTGTCTATGGAAAATGCTGTGTTAGATAATCAAAAGGTCCTATATAAAATTCTTTGCTCTTGCTATTGCCTAATTATTTGGCCAAGTACTTGAGTTAGTAACTAAAAATAAACTATTTATTTTATCAGTTTTATTATTTTATTGATTATATATTTACATGTTTCCATATTCTTAAGGTATGGAAATCCATTAACTTTATACAATATGATTCATTATTGATTGCCTTCTCTTCTTACGCATGAGCATTTTGTAGATCTATTTTATCCTCTGCATTACAGTACTTCTTTTCTTTCCTTTTCTTTTCTTTATGATGCTAGTTCTTGATTGTCTCCTACCACTGTTTCTGTTGGATACCATCTGTTGATTTGAACCAACAGCAATCTCTGTTGAAAAATCTTCTAAGGATTCCTGACTTAAACTTATTTTCCTTCTTACGGCTGTAAACCTTTAAACTTTGCAGCTAACACTGTGTGTGATAATGATTACAATCCTATTTTTGTCTACTTTCGTTTACTTTCTGTATTTTCTTTGGATTAAGTCATATATTTTGAAATAATATTTTCTGTGACTAACAGTGTCTTAAAATTGTACTTTAATATAATCATTATACAGTGATTATTATTGATTTCATAAACTTATCATTCATTCAATAATATTTATTGTTTATCTACTATGCATTAGGCCATGATGTTAAATAGGTATTTGTTATTCGTATTGACATCAGATCATAGGGATATTGTTTTAATTAATTATTTAAGCTTTTATCAATTCCATTAACTTTAAATAATTGAAATTAATTTATGAGATTGTAGTAATTTCCTTATTTAAATTTCAATTTTCTTATAGATTTTGTTTTCCAGCACTGTGCACCAACCACTGAGCTATGATTTTTGTACAGAGAAGTTTTCAGTTGATAATTCTTAGTTAACAATACTTGCTGAGTCCTTACTGTGTGTTCTGCATTGAGCAATAAAGCAATCATAGCTCTTCCCTCATGGAAACAATTTTCTGAAGAAGACAATTTTCTAGTAAACAAATAAACATGAATTACAAATTCTAATAAATGATGTGGAGAAAATAATGCATATTGAGAAAGAATAGCAGGGAAGAATTACTTTTGTTGATCTAGCTCAAGATGTTCTTGCCTCGGTTATGTGCAGACAGTTTTCTCTTTCTGTTCTATTTTTTCATTGTGTGTTAATATGTGGGGCTTCAAACTTAACATCTTCTTCCTCTCCTCTTTCCTCTTCTCTTCCTTTCTCTTCACCTCTTCTTTCTCCCTCTTCTTCCTATTGCCTACTGAAGATTCACTTTCTGCCATAAGATGTGGAGGGAACTTACAAATGGTAATTCCATACCTTTAAATTGCAGGGTAATAATTCATATTATTGTGCATATTTTCCTGATAAGAGAACTGAGTCTTCAAATAGTGAAGTAGCTTTTTTGATCACTTAATAACAAATCTTCAAGCAGAGATTCTAACTCAGGTTTTCTGATTCCAAAGTTCATGTTCTTTATTCTGTGATGCCATCTTCCCAGTATTTATATGCCCCCTCTGTGTTAAGATTATATACATTTCTTTGTGTAATTTTATAACAGCTCTATTAAGTAGACATTACCTTCATTTTACATATGAAACTCAGACACGTTAAATAACTGACCCATTGTCACATAGACTGGGAAGAAACTGAAGTAGGATATGAGTCCAGATTCTTCAGAATCTATAGATCATGTGCTTTGTTGTTCACTATGTACCATCATTTCCTACCATAACACAAGAGTGTGTTGCTTTTTTTTAAAATTTTGCTTAATAAGACCTTGTGCTATAGAGGAAGTCTTAAGACTGTATAGATGAGCTCTCAGTAATTTATATTAAATGAAAGATTCTATAGGTAGCTTATTTAATGTTATTAAAATTGTAAAAAATTTTATTATAATGATTTTATTCATTTTGGAGCTAATGATTCACCCTGTCCTTGTTTTCAGGCTATAGAGTTTCAGGCCTGTAACTCTGTAGATGCTGTCATCCTGTCAAAACACACTTCAGCTTCCTCTATGAAATTAAGTTCAAATGAGAGAGGTGATTTTCATATCACATTTATTCATTAATCCATTCAGCAGATATATGAGTATCTATTAAGTGTCTGGAACAATACTAGGCACTATGAATGGCAGGGAGAAACTCACATGGATCTTGCCTTATGGACAACTTAGTGATGGAGAAATGCAAAAACCAAATAGTAACACAGATAAATATAAAATTATAAACTGAAATAAATATGCTGCATTCAATGCTAAAAATGTGTATCTGTCACTAAAGAGGTAGGCCTGATATTGTGGGAACAGTGAATTTAGGGGGGCCTATCAGGAAGGATTCCCTTTGAGATAGGATAAGAAGTTTTAAACTCCATATTTTTATGCCTTTAGTACCTGGGAAGGAGTGTAGACAGTATATTACTAGAAAGTGGTACCATTAGTTGTTCTTGCATACTCTTGGAATTTAGCATATAGTATAAAACATATTTTTTCTTCTCATTGAGGCACTTATCAGGCCACAAAGAGCTTCCTATAATTGGCATATCTCATACTTCTCTCTTTTCTCTCAGAGTGCCACTAAAGTTCCTCTATCCACCCATCTTCTTGCTAGGGTCCCAGATCTGGCCTATAGATCCTGAACGCCTCTGGGGATGGCTTTATGGGAGAAAGGAGGAAATAATTCCAGGTAACTTGAACAGAATAGGTAATCTTCTTGATTGTGAGAGAGAGAACAGCACCCTCAAGAAACCAGGGAGGGAAGAAGGGATGGTTACTATGGCAGGAGCACAGGGAAAGAGTAATTTGAAAAGAGGTTGTAGAAAAGGTGTAAGTCAGACAAAGATTTGAACTCAAGTTCAGCAAGTGCCTCAAGTGGGAAAGGAATAAAGAATGTTGGGCTGCTTTTACTGAGTTTGTCTTTCTCTAGGCTCGTAGACCACTCAGTGTTGTCTGTTTTGGTTAGTCCTACACTCCAGTTTTTTTTTCTCCTGATCCCTGAGACTGAAGAAAGCTCCTGAATATGAGGATATCACTTTTTTTCTCTCTGCCTTTATGGCCTGTGTTGAAAATCTGTAGATTCCTGAGGGAAAAATGAGTGAAGTATATCTGAATCAAACAAATGTCCTCAAATCCTAGCTTCTATGGTTGCTTTTTTTTATACCTTTAAAGTTAAAAAAAGAATGTTTTATTTTATTGCTCCAAAGAAGCATTTATTAGACTGACATTTGGCTTCTAAACTGAAACTCTAAAGCCAGAAGCACATTCCATAGTATCATGAGCCTTAATACCAAAACCTGATAAATACATTATTATAATTATAGTTTAATTCACTCATTCTAAAGAAAACATTATCCAGCAAAATATAAAAAGGACAAGATATCAAGACTAAGTAGAGTTTATTCTAGGAATGCAAGGTTGATTTAAATTTTGAAAGCTATTTAAACAAATTCACTACATTAAAAAATGGAGAAAATTGCGTGACTAACTCAGTAAACAGAAATCTGTGAAATAATTTAACATTCATAATATATAATATAAGCAAACTTGGAGAACTTCTTCAATCTCATTTAGGAGATATTGAAAAATTGTAGGAAGATCATACCTTAATGGTGAAATGTTAAAATACTTTTGTTTGAGATTGAGTGATAAAAATACTTATTTCCTCACATCTATTCAGTGTTGTAATATTTTATTTGTAGTACTGAATGAAAAAGAAAAATAAAGAAATAGGAAATAGAAATTTAAGGAATAAATAAGAAGTTTCACATTGAATGTGTTATGATTGGGCATATATCAGAGAAAGGTCTATGAAAATATTTTTAGGATTAATAGACACATTATAAAGATCACAGAATATCAGATTAATATAAGATTAATATTGTACTTCTATGTACCAATAAAATGCAACAATCTCGACATAACATAAAATATTAAATAACTAGACACATATCTCACAACTGTAGAATATCTATACAGTAAACTAGAAAATATTGAGAATTGCTTAAGTAGACCTAAAAAATGGAGGACTATGACATTTTTGAAAGATTCTATATTGTAAAGATATTAATTCTTCCCAAGTTTGTTTGTGGACTCAGTGCAATTCAGTTCAAAATCCCAACACATAATCTGTGGGACTTGAAAAGCTCATTCTAAAATCTACATGTAAATACAAATTGTCAAAATAGATAAGGTAATCTTGATGAAGAAGAACAAAGTGCAAAGACTTGCTCTACCAGATACCATAGCTTGCTATCAAGCTGTAGGAATTAAGACTGTGTACCAGGAACAACAAGGATGACACCACCCTTATGGCAGAAAGTGAAGAGGGACTAAGGAGCTTCTTGATGAAAGTGAAAGGGGAGAGTGAAAAAGTTGCCTTAAATCTCAACATTCAGAAAATGAAGATCATGGCATCTGGTCCCATCAATTCATGGCAAATAGATGGGGAAACAATGGAAAGAGTGAGAGACTTTATTTTCTTGGGCTCCAAAATCACTGCAGCTGGTGACTGCAGTCATGAAATTAAAATATGCTTGGCAAAGAAAAACTATGACAAAGCTAGACAGAATATTAAAAAACAGGGACATTGCCAAAAATGTCCGTCTAGTCAAAGCTATGGTTTTTCCCATAGTCATGTAGGGATGTGAGAGTTGCACCATAAAGTCACCGCTGCTGCTGCTAAGTTGTTTCAGTCGTGTCCTACTCTGTGAGACCTCGTAGATGGCAGCCCACCAGGCTCCCCCGTCCCTGGGATTCTCCAGGTAAGAACACTGGAGTGGGTTGCCATTTCCTTCTCCAATGCATGAAAGTGAAAAGTGAAAGAGAAACCACTCAGTTGTGTCCAACTCGCAGTGACCCCAGGGACTGCAGCCTACCAGGCTCCTTTGTCCATGGTATTTTCCAGGCAAGAGTACTGGAGTGGGGTGCCATTGCCTTCTCCAAAGAAAGCTGAGTGCTGAAGAATTGATGCTTTTGGTTGGATGGCATCACCAATGTTATCATCAATGGGCATGAGTTAGAGCAAGCTCCAGGAGTTAGTGATGGACAGGGAAGCCTGGGGTGCTGCAGTCCATGTGGTTGCAAAGACATGGACGTGACTGAGTGACTGAACTGAACTGATGAGTAGATATTGATGAAGGTATAAAATAAAAAAAAGATGGTCGTATTTAGAGAAGAGCAAAAGAAGTATGATTGGGAGTTGGCATGTAGGGGATTTCTATAATTGTAGAACATTCCAAACATAAAGACAGAGGAAAAAAATTGGATAAACTTACATGTACTTCCTAGTTTTAAAATTATCAGCTTATTAATTATTTTATATAATTTATACTACCGTGTACTCCTACCTACAATCTAGATAATTTGGGGCCAAATCCCATACATCATATCATTTCAATGTGTAAATATTTTTATGTATCTGTAAGAGATAAGGGGCGTTCCCTGGTGGTGCAGATGGTAAAGAATCTGCCTGCAATTCAGGAGACCTGGGTTTGATCACTTGGTTGGGAAGATCCCCTGGAGAAGGGAATGCCTACCCATTCCAGTATTCTTGCCTGGAGAATTCCACAGACAGAGGAGCTTAGTTAGCTATATAGAGTACTAAAACATATTTGCAATACCATTATCACACCAAGAAACAATTTTTTCACATCATAAGTTATCCAATCAATATTTGAGTTTCTCTGATATTCTCAATTTTTTTTTTTAACAGTTGGTTTGCTAAGATCAGGACTCTCAGAAAAATAAACCTATTTTATTTGGTTGTTATGCCTCTTGAGTGCTGTGACTCCACATTCTAGATTGTCAGAAGAATCCCGTTTCAATAGCATTCCCTTTCACTGTCTAAAATATCCTCGTTTGGTTGAAAAAGTATATGGTCACTCTACAATTTAGTCTCTTTTTTTAAGCCTTAAGCACCTAGCCCCTCTCTTTTCCTTTTCTTACTTTTTTTGTTTTAGTTCTTGGAAGAAACTGAGATAGTTACCCTATAGTATTTTCTGTACCTTGATATTTGCTAAATACATCTCCCTGGTGTTGTCCAATATGCTCCTCTGTATTTCCTGAAACCTGCAAGCTAGAACTAGAAACTTGATTTGTATTGAGTTTCATGGTGGTAGAGGAGAAGAATAGTTCATGGGTGATTTTGTTTACTTTTGGTAGAAAGAATATAGCATCTACTTGTTTCTCTTTCAGGAAGGTTATCAGTCATTGAAATTCATTGAATAGAGGTATTATTTCAAAAAGAATTTTCCAAATGGTAATATTAAGGTTCTGTTTCTTGATCTAGAAGTTAATTTAGAGGATTTGGTTTATAATAATTTACTCAGTCATTTATGGACTTTTCTGTTTATGTTTTCTTTCATGAAAATAATTTAAAAAAATGTGTGTTTAACTACATATATGTATCACTATTGGGGATCAACAGGTGACATTGGTGAGATATCTCTTAGATTATAATTGTTAAATTAATATGTTCACATATTAAGCAGAAATTCATTGTAAAAAGTAAATTTCCTCAATAGTCTGAGTGTTGAAGATAAGATTTACATTATAATAGTAAATGATATATTATTCCAGTGTGGCCAGTTGTTTAAAAGAATGTCTTAACATTCTCTGTTGGACTGATGTAGGAAATGTGGTAAAAGTGAAATGTGATGATGGTGAACAGAAAGAAGGCTGGATATATCTTCATGAGGGTTAAATCAGTTCTTGAGAAGAGACACATATCTTTTAAATAACAGCTATTGATCTAAGATTACTGTCTTTAATGAATAATTACAAGATATAGCATCTTAAAAATAACTTGTTTGGGCTTTTGTACATTCAGGAATAATAAATGTTTATTCAGTTTTATGATTACAGAGTTATTTATGTCTTCATTACTCTGTATTCTATTTGATTCTAGATACCGTCTCCCAGGATAGATTGACCAAAGAAATACAGCTAGATTTAAAAATATACAAAAGTAATAAAGTCCCTCCCGACTGGTCCTGGGTGTTCATTGGAAGGACTGATGTTGAAGCTGAAACTCCAATACTTTGGCCACCTGATGCAAAGAGCTGACTCATTTGAAAAGACCCTGATGCTGGGAAAGATTGAGGGCAGAGGGAGAAGGGGACAACAGGGGATGAGATGGTTGGATGGCATCGCCAACTCGATAGACATGGGTTTGGGTGGACTCCAGGAGTTGATGATGGACAGGGAGGCCTGGTGTGCTGCAGTTCATGGGGTCGCAGAGTCGGACACGACTGAGCGACTGAACTGAACTGAACTAGAGGTGAAAGAGGAAAAAATTAACCTCATTGGTTCCTGGGAAAATATGCCATTGTTTTCTTTGTTGCTCTGATTTATATTTGGGTTATATTGTTTACTAGTAGCCAACAAATTTCAAAACCTCCAGTATATTGATTGATATTTATTGGGTACCTTGCATTTTATGATCTTCTTTCTGCAATCTTACTGATGACACATCTATTTCCCAAGTCTCACTATACTTTGGTTTCCATTACTTCAGTGATATTTCTTATTGGTGGTGATAGAACATGGAAGTTAAAAGACTGAATTCTGAATACAGATTGAGTTAAATCACTTCTAGCTTTGTGACCTTTGGCTAGTTTCCTAACTTCCTTTTGTCATTTCTGTTACCTCTAGAGTGAGAATTATAGTATGTTCTGTCTGTTGTAATGATGAATACATATAATACCTTTGGCATTAGGAAATCTGCAGCAAATTGCAATTATCTCCAGTGTGCTTCAGCAACTTATTTACTTAGTTCCATAAATGTATCTACCATTCAGATCTTGAACCATAAAAATATCTACTCTGTTTATAATATTCTTGTTTTTAAAATGCTGTTTTTCTTATTTTCTCATTAATTTCTTGCATTCCCACGTGCTCTTTTGCTCCAGTTCCTTGACATATCCTCACATCCTAATTCCAGTGGTTTCTAAATTTCTGAAACTCACGGGCTAGAAAAAAATTGAGAGACCAATATAATATTTTCAATTTATTGCCGAGTAAGGATGTTAAAATAACCCACACCATTGTAAGTTGAAATTATGAAATTATTTATGTAATTTAAAAAATATTTGCCTTTCCTGATAAACCATATATTCTCATATAGTAGACACTCAAGTACCTACCCTTGTTACTCTGATTAGGCAGGATTTAGTGCTGAACTTGTGATTACATGATTCAATAAGCAAAGACTTTTTAAAATCAATAAATGAGACCTCTATTATTTAATTAAAGAAAGATATTTTAGCAAAAACTGAAAGTTGGAATTACTATACCAAATAAGTATATGAAAAATATTCAGTGACAAAATATCAACATTAAATTGATGTGTTTGTTGATACAAATTGTCAATTTGTTGATTTATATTCAGTAGTAAAATACAAAATGATGCTTACATTTCTAATTTTTTCTGATAGTTTCTTCTTTATGCTACAATTAGAATCAATATTCTAGATTCAGACTGATACTGCTGCTAAGTCACTTCAGTCGTGTTCGAGTCTGTGCGACCCCACAGTCAGCAGTCCACCAGGCTCTGCCGTCCCTGGGATTCTCCAGGCAAGAACACTGGAATGGGTTGCCATTTCCTTCTCCGATGCATGAAACTGAAAAGTGAAAATGAAGTCGCTCAGTCATGTCCGACCCTCAGCGACCCCATGGACTACAGCCTACCAGGCTCCTCCATCCATGGGATTTTCCAGGCAAGAGTACTGGAGTGGGTTGCCATTGCCTTCTCCGAGATTCAGAGAAGTGTGTTACAATTTCTCAGAAAATTTTGGCTAGGATCTGGCTGGGTCAGGTCAATATCTCAGGCTACTAATTTTAAGCCCACTTAAATATTTGTTTGAAACTATATAGTAGGATTTTGTAGTGTTTTTGAACTTCTCTTAATAAAATCTGAAAGCCCCTTAATTTAGTATCTTTGTTAGTTATCATGATGTATATTTCTTTGAGTTCCCTAAAAATAAATNAGAAAATTTTGGCTAGGATCTGGCTGGGTCAGGTCAATATCTCAGGCTACTAATTTTAAGCCCACTTAAATATTTGTTTGAAACTATATAGTAGGATTTTGTAGTGTTTTTGAACTTCTCTTAATAAAATCTGAAAGCCCCTTAATTTAGTATCTTTGTTAGTTATCATGATGTATATTTCTTTGAGTTCCCTAAAAATAAATCTTTACTTACACATGAACATTAATGAATAAAGTAGAATTTAAGAAAATCAAGTCAAATTCTTTTCATCCTCATAGCCACTGTGATTCTTTCTTCTGAGTATTCTCTGACCTTCCTGGACTCTGCCTCCAGTAAAATCTTCTTTGATTATTTCTGA
>SJYA01013187.1:0-11374 GCA_006410615.1 Neotragus moschatus
CAAATTTGCCTGTTACTCCAGGTGTTTCTTGACTTCCTACTTTTGCATTCCAGTCTTCTATAATGAAAAACACATCTTTTTTGAGTGTTAGTTCTAAGAGGTCTTTTAGGTCTTCACAGAACCGTTCATCTTCAGCTTCTTCAGCATTACTGGTTGGGGCATAGACTTGAAATGAATAGTTTGCCTTGGAAATGTACAGAGCTCATTCTGTCGTTATATAGCTATACACAGATATTATACAGATATTTTCTATAATTACTATAATTTTTAATGAAAGGATAAACAAAATGGTTTAAAAAAGCAACTATTCCCAAGGGAAGGAAGTAATAAGGTTAGGATTCAGCTAGTAAAGAATCCACTTGCTGACTCTGGTTCAATTCCTGGGTTGGGGAAGATCCCTTGGAGAAAGGATAGGCTATCTACTCCAGTATTCGTGGGCTTCCCTGGTGGCTCAAATGGTAAATAATTTGCCTGAAATTCGGGAGACCTGAGTTCAATCCCTGGGTTGGGAAGATCCCCTGAAGGAGGGCATGACTACCCATTCCAGTATTCTTGCCTGGAGAATCCCCATGGACAGAGGAGCCTAATAGGCTACAGTCCATTGGGTCTCAAAGAGTCAGACATGAATGAGTGACTAAGCACAAACAAAGTCCAGAAACTAGACTCCTCTAAATGTACCTTGTTGTATATATCAAGTTTTTAAACATGATTATAAAATTAATTTAAACAAAAAAATGTTAAGTTGTTTCTCAAAACCAAAATAAAAAACAAATCTAAACTGTGTATAGAGTTAAAGAAACACAGGAGTACTTAACTATAAAACACAGTAATCTCACTGTACATCCTTGGTGAAATACATCCTGAGGACATACGAAATACAAAGAAACCATACAGTGCTTTCAGTAATGACACTGATATTATTCTGAAATTATGTAATGTCTATAAATCATAAGATTTCAGTATGAGAAAAAAACAAAAATTCTAAAATATTAAATAAAAACTCTTCAATACTGTTTAATTATAAGTTATCAGTAGAAACTCATCCTGAACTTTCTTTTTTTAAAAACTTATTTCCTAGCTCCATCTTTGAAGAGATCTATAAATCACTAAACTAGTATAAATAAGCATAGCACCCAGATAGCAGTCTGTAAAAATCCATGAAAATTCTTTCCAACTAAAAGGAACCAGTGCTCCCTAAAGAAAGTGATAATTCAAGTCCTGAGGCAGAATTTTATAAATGAGGTTGTATCTTACTAGAAATCAAGGAAGCTATCAGAAACCACTAGTGTGGTATCAAAAATACTTAGGAGCTATCTTGAAGAGGTGTTCACTATCAAAAAGAGAACAAACTGAGCCACAACAAAATAATAACTGCAATGGATTGAAACATACAAAATATGGTAAAAATCTATGATTTCATAATGATACTTAGAAAGAACAATGATATTTGAAAGGAGAAAGATCTCATTAGTCACTTTTGAAAGATTCTTGTGAATCAATTTATTATCCTAAAAACTAACAAAGGATAACAGTTGCATATTTACTGTCTTTTTAATACAAACTAAACATAAGAGTAACTCAACAGTCCAATAACCAAAATGAAGTTTCTGTTTATAAAGTATTCTAGCTGAGAATTGAAGAATGACAATATCATCATTTTACAAATCCCTAATAAAATTCTTAATCTAGGGAAAGATCAGTGGCTTGTAAAATAATACAGAGCAACAGCAGATATTGCACTGCCTTGGAAGTATTCTTTCAAAACAAAAACAGACAGAGGAACAGTGTGAGAAAGTAAGGAAGTGCCCCATAAAGGGAGAGTTATGGAGGTACATCAGAGACATAAGGAACCAAGTGAAAAAGCTCCCACTGGAGCACGTACCACATTGAAGGATCTGCATAATGCAACAAAGATCCTGTGTGCCACAACTAAGACTTGATGCAGTCCAATAATAAAAAATAAATATTTTTTTTAAATATTTTTAGAACTTTTGAAAGTTTGATATTACTATGGAGAAACACACATGAATCAGGCCTCAGTTCCTGTAGTCACTCTGCTGTGCATGGGCAACACTAGAGGCTTTTGCTGGACAGAGGCTGTATGGGGGACTGAGATATGCTTGGGAGCTCTGCCAGTCAGGGCCATGCTGCTGGTGCTGCTATCCCTTAGTCATTAACCGACCTTTCCTCCCCACTGGTCCCTGATCAAGAGACAGATTCTGTCTGTTCCTCCATACCTGAATGTGGAGATTCAGTCATTGCAATGATGCAGTTCCCCTGAAGCAACCTTCAAGACTTGTGCAATGCCTATAAACATGTTTTATGAGTGTTTCAGAGGTAGACTTTAAGAGTGCTCTTCTCATTTACATATTTTTCCAATACTTTTGCACACACTTGCTGCTTTACACAATCACTCTCAAAATGCTGTCCCTTTAAACCATGGATCCAGAAAAGTGACAATGCATCAATGTCATTGGCATTTAAAGTAATAAAGTCATCTCTGATTTTAAAAGTAAATAAATAAAATGGAGGGGAAAAAAATACCGCAGGGGTGCAAACAGCAAACTGAAGTCTGAGAAAATCTGTAGGGTAAGTGTGTTACAAGAAAAAAGGAAGAGGGGAAACAGAAGGAGAAACTATAACTAAGAGACATATCAGTTCAGTTCAGTCGCTCAGTTGTGTCCAACTCTTTCCGTCTCCATGAACTGCAGCATGCCTGGCCTCCCTGTCTATCACCAACTCCCAGAATCCACCCAAATCCATGCCCATCAAGTCGATGATTTCATCCAACTATATCATACTCTGTTGTCCCCTTCTCTTCCTGCCCCCAATCCCTCCCAGCATCAGGGTCTTTTCCTCAACTCTTCACATCAGGTGGCCAAAGTATTGGAGTTTCAACGTCAACATCAGTCTGTCAAATGAACACTCAAGACTGCTCTCCTTTAGAATGGACTGGTTGGATCTCCGTGCAGTCCAAGGGACTCTAAAGAGCCTTCTTCAATACCACAGTTCAAAAGCATCACTCTTCTGAGCTCAGCTTTCTTCACAGTCCAAATCTCACATCCATACATGACCACTGGAAAAACCATAGCTTTGACTACATGGATCATTGTTGCAAACTAATGTCTCTGCTTTTTAATACGCTGTGTAGGTTGTTCATAACTTTCCTTTCAAGGAGTGAGCATCTTTTAATTTCATGGCTGCAATCACCATCTACAGTGATTTTGGAACATAAAAAAGTAAAGTCTGACACTGTTTCCACTGTGTCCCCATCTATCTGCCATGAACTGATGGGACCGGATGCCATGATCTTAGTTTTCTGAATGTTGAGCTTTAAGTCAACATTTTCACTCTCCTCTTTCACTTTTATCAAGAGGCTTTCTATTTCCTCTTCACTTTCTGCCATAAGGGTGGTGTCATCTGCATATCTGAGGTTATTAATATTTTTCCCAGCAATCTTGATTCCAGCTTGCACTTCCTCAAGTTCAGTATTTCTCATGATGTACTCTGCATATAAGGCAAATAAGCAGGGTGACATACAGAGCCTTGAAGTACTACTTTTCTTATTTGGAACCAGTCTATTGTTCCATGTTCAGTTCTAACTGTTGCTTCCTGACCTGCACACAGGTCTCTCAAGAAGCAGGTCAGGTGGTCTGGTATTCCCATCTCTTTCAGAATTTTCCACAGTTTATTCTGATCCACACAGTCAAAGGCTTTGTTATAGTTAAAAACGCAGAAATAGATGCTTTTCTGGGAACTCTGTTGCTTTTTTGATGATCCAGCTGATGTTGGCAATTTAATCTCTGGTTCCTCTGCCTTGTCTAAAACCAGCTTAAACATCTGGAAGTTCATGGTTCATGTATTGCTGAAACCTGGCTTGGAGAATTTTAAGCATTACTTGATTAGCTTGTGAGATGAGTAGCCACCATAGTCAACAAAAGAGTCTGAAATGCAGTACTTGAATGCAGTCTCAAAAACAACAGAATGATCTCTGTTTGTTTCCAAGGCAAACCATTCAATATCACGGTAACTCAAGTCTATGCCCCAACGAGTAACACTGAAGAAGCTGAAGTTGAAAATTCTATGAAGACCTACAAGACCTTCTAGAACTAACACCTAAAAAATATGTCCTTTTTATTACACAGGACTGGCATGCAAAAGTAGGAAGTCAAGAAACACCTGGAGTAACAGGCAAATTTGGCCTTGGAGTACAGAATGAAGTAGGGCAAAGGTTAATAGAGTTCTGCCAAAAGAAGGCACTGGTCACAGCAAACACCCTCTTCCAACAACACAAGAGAAGACTCTACACATGGACATCACCAGATGGTCAACACTGAAATCAGATAGATTATATTCTTTGCAGCCAAAGATGAAGAAGCTGAATACAGTCAGCAAAAACAAGACTGGGAGCTGACTGTGGCTCAGATCATGAACTCATTATTGTCAAATTCAGACTGAAGTTGAAAAAAAATGGAGAAAACCACTAGACCATTCAGGTATGACCTAAATCAAATCCCTTAAAACTATACAGTGGTAGTAAGAAATAGATTTAAGGGACTAGATCTGATAGACCGAGTGCCTAATGAACTATGGATGGAGGTTCATGACATTGTACAGAAGACAGGAATCAAGACCACCCACAAGAGACATGTCAATTGAATGTAATGCATGAACCCTGATTTGAAAGGCCAACTATTAAAAATCTGTGAAATTCTAAGTGTAGTTTGGGCTGCCTTCGTGGTTCAGATGGTAAAGAATCTGCCTGCAATTTGGGAGACCTGGTTTCGATCCCTAGGTTGGGAAGATCCCCTGGATGAGGGCACAGCAGTCCACTCCAGTCTTCCCAACTGGAAAATCCCATGGACAGAAAAGCCTGGTGGGCTACAGTCCATGGGGTCACAAAGAGTAAGACATAACTGAAAGACTAAGCACAGCACAATGGAAATTTGAACAATAACTTGAAGTTAACATTCAAGTTAATATTAACATTAACTTTAACTTTAACTAATTAATATTAACTTTCAAGTTAATATATTTGAAAATATATTTGAAAATACTGAAGAAGGGATATGTTTACATATTTTGAAAGAGTCCTTACCTTATAGAGAAATACGAGGGAATATTTATGGATGAAATTATGGTGTGTGGCATTTGCTTCAAAGTAACCCAGCTGGATGTGCAGTCATAAATAAAATAAGACTAGAATGATTTGATAATTTTTGCACCTTGATGATGGGTATATGGTGTTCCATATATGTCCACATAACTGAAATCTTCCCTAATAAAAAGTTGCTGGGAGAAAAGGCTAAAATTTGAGTTTGGATAACTAGAAAACTAGTCCAAACATGCTTTGTTCTTAATGAGCCATAAAAGATACCAAGAATGTTCAGGCTTTGAGGATCTCTGTTTCCACTAGGATCTATGCACCTGCCAGTTTCTCATGCTATAAGAAAATATTTAATGAGAATTACAAAAGAAAACAGGAAATGGGGGCAAGTAGGAACCATTCCTGGAGGTTTTCCCTCTGATTATCCTACACAGGTTTAGTTCAAAAAAAAAAAAAAAAAAAAAACAGTCAACCTCCCAAAGAAATTAAAGACTGCTTATTCCACAATCTAACTAAAATTAAACAGACTGACAGGTAACAAAGAATGATGCTCTGTATTTGAAGAGCATTTTAACTTTAAAGTTCTTTAAAATATACATAAATTTTACCATTTGATCTTAACAAAAACTTTGTAAAAGGGACACGGAAAATACTTCCTAGACGAAATGGACACAAGGGTCACAATATTAGGTAGTGGCAGAACAAAAGTCTTCTGCTTTATTTTTTATCTTTTTTTTTTTTAAGAATTGTATTAATAGTCTCAGGTGTACATAAGTTCCCAATCTTTCCTGTTTTAATGCTTCTTTCAATAAACTGTACCCGTCCTATTCAACGGGGCTTAATTATTCAATATAGGAAAAAAAAACTGCTCAGATTTCTTTCATTACTGATAAAGTCGTAAGTAGCTGATAATATGTAGGTTCATGAAAATAGTTACCGACATTTGTTGCCCATGTCGGACAGCTCCTAAAAATGTACTTGGCAAATTTAGTTCAGTTCAGTCGCTCAGTCATATCCAACTTTTCACAACTCCATGAATCACAGCACGCCAGGCCTCCCTGTCTATCACCAACTCCAGGAGTCGACTCAAATTGATGGCCATCAAGTCAGTGCCATCGAACCATCTTATCCTCTGTCATTCCCTTCTCCTCCTGCCCTCAATCTTTCCCAGCAGCAGGGTCTTTTCCAATGACTCAGCTCTTCACATCAGGTGGCCAAAGTATTGAGGTTTCAGCTTCAATATCAGTCCTACCAATGAACACTCAGGACTCATCTCCTTTAGGATCGACTGGTTGGATCTCCTTGCAGTCCAAGAGACTATCAAGAGTCTTCTCTTTTCCATAACCACAGTTTAAAAGCATCATTGTTCTGTGCTCAGCTTTCTTTATAGTCCAACTCGCACATCCACACCTGACTACTGGAAAAACCATATCCTTGACTAGACAGACCTTTGTCGGCAAAGTAATGTCTCTGCTTTTGAATATGCTTTCTAGGTTGGTCATAACTTTCCTTCCAAGGAGTAAGTGCCTTTTAATTTCATGGCCGCAATCACCATCTATAGTGATTTGGGAGCCCAGAAAAATAAAGTCAGGCACTGTTTCCACTGTTTCCCCATCTATTTGCCATGAAGTGATAGGACCAGATGCCATGATCTTAGTTTTCTGAATGTTGAGCTTTAAGCCAAATATTTCACTCTCCTCTTTCACTTTCATCAAGAGGCTCTTTACTTCCTCTTTACTTTCTGCCATAAGGGTGGTGTCATCTGCATATCTGAGGTTATTGGTATTTCTCCCAGCAATCTTGATTCCAGCTTGTGTTTCTTCCAGTTCAACGTTTCTCATGATGTACTCTGCATATAAGTTAAATAGGTAGGGTGACAATATAGAGCATTGACATACTCCTTTTCCTATTTGGAACCAGTCTGTTGTTCCATGTCCAGTTCTAACTGTTGCTTCCTGGCCTGCATACAGATTTCTCAAGAGGCAGGTCAGGTGGTCTGGTATTCCCATCTCTTTCAGAATTTTCCACAGTTTATTGTGATCCACATAGTCAAGGTTTTGGCATAGTCAATAAAGCAGAAATATATGTTTTTCTGGAACTCTCTTGCTTTTTCCATGATCCAGCAGATGTTGGTAATTTGATCTCTGGTTCTTCTGCCTTGTCTAAAACCAGCTTGAACAATTGGAAGTTCTTGTTTCACGTATTGCTGAAGCCTGACATGGAGAATTTTGAGGATTACTTTACTAGCGTGTGAGATGAGTGCAATTGTGTAGTAGTTTGAGCATTCTTTGGCATTGCTTTTCTTTAGAATTGGAATGAAAACAGACCTTTTCCAGTCCTGTGGCCACTGCTGAGTTTTCCTTATTTGCTGGCATATTGAGTGCAGCACTTTCACAGCATCATGTTTCAGGATTTGAAATAGCTCAACTGGAATTTCATCACCTCCACTAGCTTTATTTGCAGTGATGCTTCCTTAGTCCCACTTAACTTCACATTCCAGGATGCCTGGCACTAGGTGAGTGATCACATCTTCGTGAGTATCTGTGTCGTGAAAATCTTTTTTGTACAGTTCTTCTGTGTGTTTTTGTCACCTCTTCTTAATATCCTCTGCTTCTGTTAGGTCCCTACCATTTCTGTCCTTTATTGATCCCATCTTTGCATGAAATGTTCCCTTGGTATCTCTAACTTTCTTGAAGAGAACTGTAGTCTTTCCCATTCTATTGTATTCCTCTATTTCTTTGCACTGATCACTGAGGAAGTCTTTCTTATCTCTCCTTGCAATTATTTGGAACTCTGAATTCAAATTGGTATATCTTTCCTTTTCTCCTTTGCTTTTCACTTCCCATCTTTTCACAGCTATTTGTAAGGCCTCCTCAGACAGCCGTTTTGCTTTTTTGCATTTCTTTTTCTTGAGGATGGTGTTGATTCCTGTCTCCTGTATAATGTCAATTGTACATTGAAGACAATTGTACTGTATCCTGTACTTGGAAATTTGGATGGTTCAAAATGGTGTGAGAAACTCAGGAATGAACAATCTTGTTTCTATCAAAAGCCATAATACTCGGGGAAAAGACAGACATCAAGTTAAGAACTTAAGAAAAATTTAATGTGTCTGTGTGTATAAAAACACGTTTTGTAAAGTAAGAAAAATAAACATACAAACATACTAACAAGGATCTTTTCTCCAATTTAATAAATGGACATTCACCCCATTTATTTGAACATGTTCCAATTTCAATCGAAGTATTGAGGAGGAATTTTCTATACATAATGAAAGAACACCCAACTTGTTGATTGTCAACAATAATAAGCAAATTTGAAATAACCCAAATTCTGCAATTTATCTTCTGGCATCCTGACCTCAATACTATATATTATTTCATTCGAAGCACTCATTTTGATTTCACCAAACATCAGTACAGGAATGAACTCGAGGCAGGCTTGAAGCCTGGGTCTGCTGAAAGATGCTACACCTGGGAAATGTCTTTCAACACATCCAGTCCCACAAAGAACACTCAAGAATGTGTTGGGGTTACCTGCTCCAATTATTTTCTCCAACTAAAAGCTGCCAAGCTGATCCAAAGTTCCTGGATCAGAGACAAGAGGGTGTCATCAGCAGACAAGTCCTTGTAAGGATCTAAGAATCCTTACTTCTACTTACAAGTATGCTGTGCTGATTGCTGCATTTCCATATCTTTTGCTATTACAGAAACTTTACACTCCCAGACTGTCAGGAGACTCTGTCAGTGGCATCACTGTCCTGATATGACAACCAAGCCAACTATCCCCAGATCACTTCATATCACCAGAGCTTTCTCTTACTCATCTAGGTGCTCTTCCTAGAATGAGTGAAATTCAAAAAGATGCAGTCTCACTGCCAACAAAATGTCTAGCCTATATGGGCATGTTTGAAGAGAGGACAGAGACAGCTCACCATTCAATCATTATGAAAGCCTCAGGAGTCCACAATGAGAGATGCAAATTCATATGAAACAAATACATCGTTTTTCTAGTACTTTCTCTCTAGGGTCACTTAGAAAGGAAATTTGGAAAAGAATTAACACTTGTGGATCATCTATTCTGCATCATGCATTGTACTAGCTACTTAAATCTTCATTTAATCTTAATTGCCATTAAAAGTATTTTTGTTATTAGTGCCTTTTCACAAATGATTTTCACAAAGATGGTGAAGTGAAGTGAAGTGACTCAGTCATGTCCAACTCTTTGGCACCCCATGGACTGTAGCCTACTGGGCTCCTCCGTCTATGGGATTTTCCAGGCAAGAGTACTGGAATGGGTTGCCATTTCCTTCTCCAGATCACAGAGATGTTAAGTGACTCAATTTCAAAGTCTGAAAGCTGCCACGTGAAAGAGGCAAAGTGAAAGTGAAGTCGCTCAGTCGTCTCCGACTCTTTGCGACCCCGTGGACTGTAGCCCACCAGGCTCCTCCGGTCCATAGGATTCTTGGGGCAAGAATACTGGAGTCGGTTGCCATTTCCTTCTCCAGGGGATCTTTCTGATCCAGGGATTGAACAAAGGTCTCTCACATTGCAGGCAGATGCTTTAACCTCTGAGCCACCTGGTAAACCCAAATCATTATGACTTATTTCTTACAACTCTATTTGCTTTCCAAAGGAGTTATACTGACTTAAAATGATACCAGAACCAAAGATATTCCTCCCTCATTTTTTTGGTGAGAGAACTGAGTAGTTTTAATGCCCAACAGGGACTACCATGCCTGGAACCAAATTCCTATATTAAACCAATATGCATTTTCATATCCCAGTCTAACAGCCTATAGCAAATCTCTCCTTACCAGTTAGACTTTGTGTAGTCAGTGCAAGAGCAGAAATATTTATTCAACTCCTACAATATTTTCAAGTATTTGGACTATACAAGTTGCTCTCTATGTTTCAAAATCTATGAATAATAATCTTTCTACAAAATTTCCCAGATTTATGTTAGTTTACTTGGAAGTACTAAACCTTTGGATTTTACTATAAAATGAAGATTCCAAGACACTTAGTATTCAACTTGCTGAAAGCACTGTAACAAAGGATTAAAGACTAAATTAAAAAAAATAAATTCTATGTACTACATAGCTACATTAATATCAGAATGTGGGAAAATGATAAAAGCTATCACTTTAAGAGAACTTACTCCGAAAGTACTGTGCCAACTATTTTATAAATGCTTCATTTCATATCTGCCAAAGTGTTAACTCTATTTTACAAGCAGAGTGACAATGGTAAAGCTCAAGTAACTTGCCCAAAGTAATACAAATAGAAGTGAAAGTGGTAGCTGCTGCTGCAGATTATACAACTCCAAAACTTTTACCTGTATCGTCACAGTTACTGCCCCCTAATTTCAATATATCGATGCTGTGAAAGTGCTGCACTCAATATGCCAGCAAATAAGGAAAACTCAGCAGTAGCCACAGGACTAGAAAAGGTCAGTTTTCATTCCAATCACGAAGAAAGGCAATGCCAAAGAATGCTAAAACTACTGCACAATTGCACTCATCTCACACGCTAGTAAAGTAATCCTCAAAATTCTCCAAGCCAGGATTCAGCAGTATGTGAACCGTGAACTTCCAGATGTTCAAGCTGGTGTTAGAAAAGGCAGAGGAACCAGAGATCAAATTGCCAACATCCGCTGGATCATGGAAAAAGCAAGAGAGTTCCAGAAAAACATCTATTTCTGCTTTATTGACTATGTCAAAGCCTTTGACTCTGTGGATCACAATAGACTGTGGAAAATGCTGAGAGAGATGGGAATACCAGAACACCCGACCTGCCTCTTGAGAAACCTATATGCAGGTCAGGAAGCAACAGTTAAAGCTGTACACGGAACAACAGACTGGTTCTAAATAGGAAAAGGAGTAAGTCAAGGCTGTATATTGTCATCCTGCTTATTTAACTCATACCCAGAGTACATGATGAGAAANGACTGTGGAAAATGCTGAGAGAGATGGGAATACCAGAACACCCGACCTGCCTCTTGAGAAACCTATATGCAGGTCAGGAAGCAACAGTTAAAGCTGTACACGGAACAACAGACTGGTTCTAAATAGGAAAAGGAGTAAGTCAAGGCTGTATATTGTCATCCTGCTTATTTAACTCATACCCAGAGTACATGATGAGAAACGCTGGGCTGGAAGAAGCACAAGCTGGAATCAAGATTGCCGGGAAGAATATTAATAACCTCAGATATGCAGATGACACCACTCTTATGGCAGAAAGTGAAGAGGAAGTAAAGAGCCTCTTG
>SJYA01013189.1:0-10988 GCA_006410615.1 Neotragus moschatus
TTGCCTTCTCCATCACTATAGTTGGGAATACTTAAATTAAATACTACACAGCTTCAGTCTATTCAGCCAAAGAGAAATGAAAATATAATCAAGAATTAGTGAATATACAATATTGTTTGTTAATCAGCTATACCCTGATACAAAATAAAAAGTTTAAAAAATAAAAATATAATAGATTAAAAAAGAATTTAGTGAATATAGACTACTGGATACAACTTGGATAATTATGACGTGTGTGTGTGTGTATATTTTAACTGTCAAGTGTTGACAATCATCTGGAAAATTCATTTGATACAATGATCTAGTATTCATTAGACATGTGCTCATAACCTGGGAGAGTTCACATTTCAGCTAAGAAGACAAAAAGAAGATCTTATATGAATTACTCAGCACATTAAAGAAAAGGTATGCTACTTGGAAAAAGGTGTTGCAATGTCTTCAAAGGTTCTGTTTAGAAAAAGGGAAGGATATCTGTGGAAATACAGAGGATAGAATGAGCACCGAAGGTATTCCCCTTGGCCAAGCTTCTGTTCACAATGGTCCCTAGTGAGTTCCAGCTGAGTGTTTCTTGACCATCCTATCCTTTGCTGTCATCCTTCAGAATAACTGCTGTATCTGCTCCACTGTAGCAACTGGCAGCACTGGTTTTTCTGGATTCCCAATGCATAGCCACCATCATGAGGGTATAGAGCTTTGCTTTTTCTACACAGATAAGGTGGTGTGTGATCAACACTCTTCCAACTTCAGTGGAAGCTAACTCTTGCATCATTCCTCTATGCGTAACCAGAAAATCATGTTGGTATTGTCAAGCTACTGAGATAGAAAGCTGTAAGAATACACTGCGTTAAGGGAGCCCGAAGAATGTCTCAGCTGGTTAAACAGGGTTGGGAAAGTTGGGATCATCTGTGAAGAGCAGGGTAAGTCTATCATCCCTGCTCTTCCAAGCCAGGAACAGGAACTTGGTGCCCATTCCAAGAAAAGGCGTGAACTCTGAAACAGGAAGAGAGGATGTTGCTATTGGTAAGGCAACTATGTGATAAATGCCTCCAGAAGGACATATGATAATTTCCACTGGAAACCACATGATCACCAATGACACCAGGCCCACCTTCCAGCTTAAAACATTAGACTTACAGAGGCTGAGCTTCACTGAAAGGTGTAACACTCAGAGGACAAGGTGACATAATGAGTCCTCCTAGACAAAGCCAATTTGAGAAGCAGGAACCAGGGCTCTATGACTAGTAAGCTATACTCTACTCAAGCTAGGGCTGGAGAGGGGTTTTGCTTCCTATGACCACTGGAATCAACTGGTAGGGGATCCTTAGAGTGATATAAGGAGGAATGAGGGGCCTAAACTGGGCTGGGTGAGAAAATACACCCAGCCTGGTTAGAAAATGTTTACTGGGACTTCCCTGGTGGTCCAGTGGTTAGGACTTCGTGCTTCCAATGCAGGGTGCCCAGATTTGATCCCTGGCCAAAGAACTAGGATCCCACATGCCATATGGTGCACTCAAAAAGTAGAAAAATTAAATTAAATTAAATTAAAAGAAAATGCTTAGTCTGGGTAAAGGTAGGAAAAATGGCAGCGCACTGCCGTGGCTAAACCACACTAGTCCCTTGGCAGGGGTGGTTAAGAAAGCTACACTCCAGGCACTAAGAGCAGAGTAAACAAACCTTCTGCTTTCTCTCCCTGAGAGTCCAATAAAAAGACAACTGAGGGACAAACCCACAAGGATGGAGAGAATGAGAAAAGAGACAATAGTAAAAATACTTTGGTGGGGTGAAGGGAAGCCAAGATTCACCCTGATATATACCATGGAATCTGAAAATGCTAAATTGTTGTTGTTCAGTCTCTCAGTTGTGTCCGACTCTTTGCAACCCCACGGACTGCAGCATGCCAAGCTTCCCTGTCCTTTACTATCTTCCAGAGTTTGCTTAAACTCATGTCCACTGAGTCGGTGATCCCATCTAGCCGTCCTATCCTCTGTCATCCCCTTCTCCTCCTGCCCTCAATCTTTCCAATGAGTTGGCTCTTCGGATCAGGTGGCCAAAGTACTGGAGCTTTAGCATCAGTCCTTCCAGTGAATATTCAGAGCTGACTTCCTTTAGGATTGGCTGGTTTGATCTCCTTGCAATCTAAATAAGTCAAGACAATGGTACCCTCTATAGGGGAAGGGGTGATCGAAAATGAAAATTGAAAGCCTCCTAAGGAAGGAATTAGGTCTCCCAGGTCTCAGCCAGTCTGAGCAGTTAAATGATTGCCCCTTCTCCACCCCAGCAAAAAAACACCTGGAGTTTCTTCTTTGCTTCTTCCCCCAGAGGAGTTACATGAACATGTAACTACTCGCAAAGAGGGCAGAAAAGAGAAGGTCTCTGTATTGGAGTATGTCAGCCACAGCTCGGGTGTTTCAGTATCATGGAGGGGTTACATGAACATGCAGATGCTGAAACAATCAGCCTCTTCTCCACCTAGTTCCCAGATCCCTGACAGCCAGGCTCTTCCCATCAGCCAGGAAAAATACTGCAAGAGCTTTTTCTAAGCACCCTCACCAGCCCAAGAGGTACTAACATCAGAGTCTCCCAAAATCACCCAATAGTGAATTTCCCAGTCAACAGAGCCACTACATCTTTAGATTTTTAATCCCTCACTTAGATATGAGTAGACAACGTAGGATATCAGAAATACAGGGAAAGTCTCTAACACAAAAGGTAAAGACCTAAACAGACAATAGCAACCTGGGGAAACTGAGTCTGTACAGGAAGGAAAAAGCTTTAAAAGGAAAAAAAAAAAAAAAAACCTCCTCAGAAAGATAAGACACTGAAACCAAATCAAGAAAGAAATAAATACAAAAGCTACACACAAATACATATGTATATATATTAGGAGAACAAAACGGTTTTAATTTTAAATATTTAAAATATGATTGATTACACTCATGAAAAACTCAGTGGAAGGAGTTCATGATAATATTGAGAAAATCTTCCCCAAAATAGAAACAAGAAATAAAAAGACAGATAAGAGTAAAGAAAAGGTAAGAAAATATCTAGTATCCAGCCCAAAATATCTAGTATCCGAACAATAATTTTCTAAAAGTGACATCATAGAGAAAAAGTAATGATCAATAAGATAACTCAAGAAAAGTTCCCAAACTGAAAGACACAGATTTCTGGACTGGAAGAACCCAGAACAATGGATGAAAACAGACCCATATCGTACCACACATGAAAATTTCAGGATTATGGAGGCCAAGAGAAAATTCTATAAACTTCCAGAAAGGAATTCTATAAACTTCCTTCCACAAACAGCAGGTGTGTAGAAAGGTTACAGACAAAATTAAGGAGTCAGAACAATTTTACAATTGTTAATTGTTAAGATTTCTTAACAATTAAGGAATCTGAATTTCTCAACAGCAACACAATCCAGAAGGGGATGATGAGACAATGCCTTCAAATCTTCCATCCTATAAGTCTGCAGTCAGATAAACAATCAACTGACAGGGCTAAACATATTTTCAACACTTGCTATAAAATGAATAGACAAACACAAATCAATAAACTAAACAGAAAAAAAATATACACCCTATGCAGCCTTCACCAGGAAACTTATTGAGGATGGACTACACAAAAACAAAGGAGTCTACAAAGATGAGAAAGGCATGTGCCACAGGTAACAGGAGAACTGATACAGGAGAGAAATGATGGGGATTCCCAGGATGATGGCAAAGGGAGGTCCTCAGGGTGACATCTGTGCCCATCTGTAGGAAGCAGCCAGTCCAGACTAGAGCAAGCCGGGAGGCTCAGGGACACCTTCTTCAAGAAAAATGCAATTGACAGAATACCTGATGCTTCCAAGGGAAGAATTTGAAAACTATTCAAAAGCTTTGGGTAAAATTAATGAGGAGTACATAAAAAGCGAAGTCAGTGAACAAACAAAGCAATTACTGACTCCAAAGAAAAGAAGTTATACTTGGCTTGGCTACGAATATTGATCTAATTACTTTAACTATTGCAAGGATAGGAAAATAAGGAAACTGTGGTTAGATGGGAGGTCAGAGGGAAAAAGAGAACCAAGTCATCTTCCACAACGGGAAGTGAACAGATAAACCTTCAGACTGAAAAATGCAACTACAAGTATCGCTTACAAGGAATAAGTATCAATATAACCAGCTCAGGGAATCACAAGTGTTTACTTCTGGAGAGGGAAAAATGTAACTTGGATTAAAAGTTTAAAACTAAAACTGAAAAGAAAGAGAAGAATATAACAAAACAAAAAACATAGTGGCTTCTGTGCCCTTTTATTATTTGCTTTTGCTCTGTTTCCCTAATAACAATTTGTTTGGGAAAATTCCAGCCTTGTTTCACCTAAACAAAAGAAAATATCATTTTCTACATCTAGACCACGCAGCTGTGGTCATCTGAGCTCTGAACAGTCAGACTTAGTGGGAAAGTTAATAGTTATAATCCAAACCAAGAAGGACTGGCTGAGCCAGAGCAGAGATGCAAAGACAAGTCTGGGTGGAGGCATGCTTGCAGGTGAAGACAACTGCTATGCCTCTCTCCTCTGGGGTTCTTTTCAACAAAGTTAGTCTCATGGCATAATCTCCTGGGACAGAATTTTAGAACTGCCAGGGACCATGGACCAATTGCACTCCTTTCTAGCAGACTCCAGTTAATCCAACCAAGGCAGCTAACCTTCACAGCGATTGATCTGGGTTCAACGTCAGTTGCTCCACTTTGCCTCAGTACACTGGAAAAAAGAACACAGTAAGGGCTCTGAAACGGGCAGCCCCATCATCAACACCATCTGCACCAAGCTGGGAGTCAACAGCCCTGTCAACTACATGGACTATCCCTGCCCTGAACAAGAAAATGATTCTCTCCAGGGGTGGAATCCCAGGGAGCAGTGGAGTGGGGTGGAAGCCAAGGAGCTGGAAGAGCTGGGGTGGGGAAGGGAGGCACCAACCAGGTCAACCTGGAGGAACCTGTAAGTAGAGATATGCCTGGAGCACAAGGCTCAGGCTGCCAGCGCTCTGAACACACAGAGGAAGGTCTCTACCAGCAATTCTTCCCCAAGCAAAAAGTGGCCAGGTACAGCCACAATGCCACCAGCCATCCTGTCCAGGATCAACTTAGGAAGCAAAGATCGCCTTTTTCTTGAGATTCACTATGATTTGATAAAACATAGACTCTGCCCTTGAGTGACTAGCTGCTGACAAAATAGGATGACTATTCTGATACACAATAAGCAAGGAACAGGTTGACAGTGCTACAGCATATATTAATATTCTCTTTTTTTTTTTTTCTATTTCGGAAGATATGAAAATTCTAGTTCAAGAACCTACAACAGTGATTCCCATGTGTTTGCAACGCTTGCCCTATACAGTTCTACAAACCAAAATGTACACACCCTCTGGGAAGAATCAAGATGATTAACATAAATGTAGTAAGCATCTAGAACTGACAAAAGAATATACTGATCAGATTAACTGGAGTATTGGGAAAGTACGGGTTTTCCCTAAACAGTGAAAATGTACCTAAACAAACAAACAAAAAAAAATCAAATACTTAAGGAGACTGTTATACACATTTCCTATTCTCCATATAAATTATGACACTCCATGTGATTCTCAACAACTAAGCTACCCGTATCACAAACCAACCTGTTAAATCCTAAACTTACTTGGGAAACCTACTGGTTTGTTGGAGTGTTTCCTCCTTTCTAGCTCTTTAGGGAAGAATTATCTAGAAAAAAAGTGAATTCTCAGAATTTCCTAAGAGGAAAAAAATGAGTATTCACTGGAAAAACACAGGGTATATGCTCAGAACACTTAACTATTTTGGATAAGCTTCAAACCCACTTAGCCACCAGTCATCCGGTTGTTCTAACTTAACACTGAGACCTACCCTTCTAATCAAGTCTTCCAGTTTCCAAAGAATGGCAACAGATGAGACTGTTTCCGAATCTGATACACAGCAACTTGTTCTTCTTCCATGGAGAAAAAAACAAAACAAAACAAAATCAAACCAAAAGGAAATTTAGGATCCGAAGGAAAGCGCACACCCCCGAGTGAAGGCCCTAGTTTTCCCAACACATGTATTCACCGACTCCCTGCTAGCAAGATTCAAACACAGTTTCCCAGATTCAAAAATGTGAGACTGGTGGGGAGAGGCACTCAGACACATGCAACCGTGAAAGTCTGTCGATTCTGCCAACTCTCGCATCAAGACTTCGCTGCTGCCCAAGAAGAGAGCAGGAATGAAGTCCGCGGCGCCGCTGGGAAGTGAACCCAACGCTGAATTTGCTGCAGGGCGGCCTCGGTCCCGAGACTCTAAAAGAAGGGGCGGGCACTCCTCGGGAGAAGCCAGCGCCGGAGCGGGGAGGAGGGAGAGGTTGCGGCCGCCGGAAGGCGCGGCTACGCCAGGACGCGCACCTGTCCCTCCGTAGCCCGCAGGGGACCGGGGTCCTCACCCTGGGCGGCGCGCTCGGGCTCACGGCCGCGCGGGGTAGAGAAAATCCTTCCTGGTTCCACGAGAGTCAGCCTCTGGGCTGCTGGAACCCTCCTCTCGCCGCACACATCCCCACCCACCCTTCCCGGCGCCGAGTGGCGCAGGCCTGGGGCCGCCCTCGCCTGCCCGCAGCGCCCTTACCTGGCTGGAGCGCACTGGCTTCGCGGAGCCCGGGACACTGAAGTCCGCCGGAGCTGCGGAATCCTGTGCCTGGAGCCCCGCCCCCTCCTCGGCTTTCCCCGCCCCGGCCAGCCCGGCAACCGCCCGGCCCGCGAGGGCTCCGCCTCCAGCTGCCAGAGGCCGGCGGCGAGCTGTTCCCACTGTTCTGCTGCGGTTCTGAGACTGAAGGTGGGAGTGGGTCGCTTACGCGTTCCGACTCCCGGGACCCAGCGGGAGTTTCGGGGAAGTCGCGGGAACGTCCCTGGTGTTTCCTGGACGCAGGAACCTCCTCCTTCCTGCCCCCCGAACCGCCCCGCGAGGACACGGACACCCCTGGCCCGGGAGAGCCCCGAGCAGTGCCACCTGTGGGTGACCGGGGACTCGATCGGAACTAGGGACCGCACCTCCACTTCCGCTAAATGGTGGCGAGCCAGGTGGTAACGCAGTGAAGTGGAGCGAAGCAGCCAGTTTTACGAAAAGAATAAGTCTTTTTCTGTCCAACCTGAAGCAGCAGAGCACATCTGATACACTTACAGGTCACGTGTGTGTGTGTGTGTGTGTGTGTGTGTGTCTCTGTGTGTCACGTGGTGTGTGTGTGTGTGTGCTCGTTCAGCGGCTCAGCCCTTTCTGATTCTCTGCGACCCCATGGAACTATCATAACAGGTCACATGGTCTGTGTGCGTGTGTGTGTGTGTGTGTGTGTGTGTGTGTGTGACCCCATGGAACTATCACAACAGGTCACGTGGTCTGTGTGTATGTTCTCGCTCAGTGGCTCAGCCATTTCTGACTCTCTGTGATCCCACTGAGCTATCATAACCTTCCTAAGCGACGTTACTCCAGCATAAAAATAAAAAGTCCACCATTTTATGTAGGGTGAAAGGCACAGAGAATTTAAAGAACCTACCTAATGTCACCCAACAACAAGTTGAAAGGCTGGAATTCAAATCCCTGCAGTCTGCCTCCTGATTTTGAACGCTAAACCACAGCTCTCCTGGCTCACCAAATTTGAGTGTCCCCCATGTCTCATGAGGGGAAGGAAATGGCAACCTACTCCAGTATTCTTGCCTGGATAATCCCATAGACAGAGGAGCCTGGCGGGCTATATAGTCTGTGGGGTTGCAAAGAGTCAGACACGACTGAGCAACTAAGCACAGCACAGCACATGTCTCATGAGCTGTTAGACACCAGAGAACTACAAGGACTCTGCCCTCCAGAAGCTTTTAGTATAATGGGGCGAATCGGACAGTCAGTCATCAATAAGCAAGTGAAAAATGAAGCCATTGCACTGGCAAGAAGAGTCCTGACTAAAATTCAGCAGGGTGATGGAATTGAGAGTGTGGGGAGGGGAAGACCACAGATCTAGTTGACCCTGAGGCTTCTCGAAGGAGGTGACAGTGGGGGTGGGAGCTCAATGATCAGCCAGGTAGCCTGAAGATGAAGCAAAAGGAAAGTCACGTTCATTAATCCTCATTCTACCTCGTGCTTGTTGGAGACCTAAAAGCATGCCTTCCTATATATTATCTCTCTTTTGCTCATACAGTAACCCTGAGAAGTCTGACAAGATTCCATTTTACAGAAAAAAAAAAAATCTAATGATTAATGATTTGCCTAAGAGGAAGGGGCGATGGGAAGAGGGCACAAATTTGAACCAAGTCTTCCTGATTCCAAAACCTCTTTCACTCAGGTGAGGGCCTTGAGTATGATGTCTCAGAATGAATCTAGTTGCCTCTTCGCAGCCCCAGTCTCTTCTGCTGCCTGTGGACTGGTTAAAGAATTTCCCCCAGGGCAGGGGTTCTTTGAGGGAGCAGAGGTCAGGAACCTTCTGAAAATATGCAAAATGTATACTTTTGTGTGTGCGCAAATTATAATTATGGTAATAAAGTTGGCTTTCTCCCAAGAAAAAATGCTCACATATATATGTATAAGGGAGAGAACTTAGAATTCTCATCAAACTGCTCCCAAAAAAGGTAAAAGTCACTGTCTTACGAGTTTAACAGATACTTGTAGTGATTACAAGAACTGATTTTCAGCTTTCTTTCCCTGGAGGGAGGCAAGTCTGGTGATTCCTGTTTTTGACTTGATGGAAATGAGGCTCTTGAAGTTTATGAAGGTTGATGGAAAGGGAAGCACATCCCGATCCTCACATAACACCTTCATAAACCGCTTCCCTTCTTAGAAGAGAAAGTCTGTATTGTCACTCTCTGTTGTCAAGAAAACCATAGACTGATCTGTAAACAAAACATCTAGGTAAATATAACTCTATTGGTGATAATTAGTTTCCATAACATTATACAATTTCCTGAAGAAAGTATTGTTTAGATTACCAGTCAACAAGCGTAAGTAGGAGATTAACACATGCATATCATCTCCAAAGCCAGTAGAGAGTAGTGGCATTGGTTTTCAGCAGTGTTTTTAGAGACAGTGCCAGAAAGAGAGCTTCAGCTACATTAATGAAAAGGTGTAAAACTGAACTCAGGATGTGGTAGACTTAAAAAATTTAACCTGTGGTAGACTTAAAAAATTTAACCTGTACTATTTCTTATGTGAAATGGGCAGTAGCTTTAATAGAAAACATCATACATATTATTTATGGCTGAATCCCTTCGCTGCTCACCTGAAACTATCACAACATTGGTTGTTAATCAGCTATACCCCAGTACAAAAAAAAATTTTTAATGTAAAGAAAGATTGAGCTGCAGTTTATGTCACTGTTCTGCCTATGTTTTCCTCTAACAGTGTTATAATATCCAGCCTTAGATGTAGGTTTTTAATCCATTTTGAGTTTCTCTTTGTGTATGGTGTTAGGGAGTGTTCTAATTTCATTCTTTTATTAATATATGTAACTCTGAAATGGCATATATGGAAAAAGAATCTAAAAGAGAGTGGATATATATATATATATATATATGTATGTATAACTGATTCATTTTGCTGTATACCTGAAACTAACACAACATTGTAAATCAACTATACTCCAATAAAAAAATTTTTTTAAGAAAAGAAAATAGTATACAAGGTTAGGCTTATGTAACTCAAAGTTTTAGGTTGGGCCTCTTCNTATATATATATATATATATATATGTATGTATAACTGATTCATTTTGCTGTATACCTGAAACTAACACAACATTGTAAATCAACTATACTCCAATAAAAAAATTTTTTTAAGAAAAGAAAATAGTATACAAGGTTAGGCTTATGTAACTCAAAGTTTTAGGTTGGGCCTCTTCAAAAGAAGGAATCTGATGATGGACCTGAAAAGAATTCTTCCTCTTCCTCCAAGGAGAAGGTGCAAACATTCTTACTGCCCTATTTATTGTAATAAAGTTGAAATACAGAAGGGGGGAAAAAGGCAATCTATGACTTCTTTGAGAGAGAGACTCCCTTCTTACCATATATCCACATGGCTTCATAAAATTCATATGTTTAGGTGAGAAATATCAGGTTGATGTAATCTTAGTTTCTTGAGAAAAGAAAATGCCTCTTTTTAATTTACAGATAGATTCCACATGATGCCTAAAAAGACATACAGAATCAACAAAGAAAGTTTGTAAATAAACTGGTGTTTAGCATTTGGAGCGTCTCCCACTCTTCTTTGTACATCTCTGGCTTCCTTTTGTAACTTTCTTCCTAACCATTGTCCACACCCATTCAAGGTGAATAGTAAATGTTTCTGGAATAAATGAATGATAACAACAATGATGCTAATAATCTAGACTTTATCAGTCTTGCATAGAGTCTGTTCCTACATGAACATCACTTCATTGTGGTGATATATGTCTGCCTCTCTTTCCATCATGTACTGAAAGTACATGTAAAAAGTACAATGGTTGCTTCTTTGGGACTAAATACATGGGAGGAAAGAGTTTTATGTTGGACACAAAATCAAATGTTATACTCCTGGGGATAGCTGGGAAATTAATCATTTGAAAGAAGGGAAAAGCATCATGTACAAAGCATGTGCATAAGATCATCAGTTCAGTTCAGTTCAGTTCAGTTGTTCAGTAGTGTCAGACCCTTTGCGACCCTATGAACCGTAGCATGCATGCAAGGCCTCCCTGTCCATCACCAACTCCCAGAGTCCACCCAAATTCATGTCCATTGAGTCAGCAATGCCATCCAACCATCACATCCTCTGTCATCCCCTTCTCCTCCTGCCCTCAATCTTCCCAAGCATCAGGGTCTTTTTGATGAGTCAGTTCTTCGCATGAGGTGGCCAAAGCATTGGAGTTTCAGTTTCAACAGCAGTCTTCCCAATGAATACCCAGGACTGATCTCCTTTAGGATGGACTGGTTGGATCTCCTTGCAGTCCAAGGGACTC
>SJYA01013190.1:0-11221 GCA_006410615.1 Neotragus moschatus
ATTGATGCTTTTGAACTGTGGTGTTGGAAAAGACTCTTGAGAGTCCCTTGGACTGCAAGGAGATCAAACAAGTCAATCCTAAAGGAAATCCGTCCTGAATATTCACTGGAAGGACTGAGGTTGAAGCTGAAACTCCAATACTTTGGCCACCTGTTGTGAAGAACTGACAAGATCCTCATGATGGGCAAGATTGAAGACAGGAGGAGAAGGGGACGATAGAGGATGAGATGGTTGGATGGCATCACCGACTCAGTGGACGTGAGTCTGAGCAAGCTCTGGGATTTGGTGATGGACAGGGAAGCCTGGTGTGCTGCAGTCCATGGGGTCACAAAGAGTTGAACATGACTGAGTGACTGAACTTAACTGAGAGATTTAGAAGGCTAGAAGCCAAGTTTGGTCTAGTCTCTTTAGTGCAGGTGTTTGAATGGAGTGTTTGTGTTGAGTGTTTTTGCAGGTTGCACTAGTTCTCCAGATGATTCTTATGTACTCTTAATTTTGAGAATCACTGCTCTTCTAGAGTAATCCCAAGGTCCAAGTACAGACTGGTAAAACAAGGAGGAGCATCAATATAACTGACTCTCATAAGGTTTTCTACACCTGCAATTTATGTCCTTCCTATCCAGGTGGAAATGGTGTATACTTGGACCAGTGACTGGATAAAGGTGTGCCCCTTTGCTTTCCTAAAATGAAACTCTGTGGTTAATCTAAATATTTCTCTATTATTGCATGTTAGATCTATTGGTGGCAGTCAAGTTATAAAGAGCTTGCAGGATCCACATTTAGATTGCACTGAACTAGATGAGGAAGGGGCATGTCCATGCCATGTTGTTGCTCTGGATGCAGTAGCTGCATGTGACTGGCAGTTGTCCATAGATTGTTAGGTGTGGGCATTTTGGAATTGTAGATATGGGGGAAATGGCATATGTGTTTATAGGGCAGTCAAAAGGACTGTATGTAAACATCTATTTTGTCTCCTCTATACCCTTTTGCTACCCTTTCTCTTCCTTACTCTCTTGGTTGCATCAGGAGCCATTCCTTATGTACCTTCCCAGAGAATTTGGGATTGAGCTGGAGGAGGAAAGATGAAAAATCCTGGCTGCATTTCAGCACTTAATTTATTTGTTCCTAAGGGCCATCTGCATTATCCTTGTGGTTTGTGAGATACCACCAACTTTATAATAAATTCCTCTTTTTGTTTAAGCATGTTCAAATTGAGTTTCTGTTACTTAAAAACATGAAACATATACAGCACAAGAGAAACTTTATGCTAAACATAGGCCATAGAGAGGGTACAGTAAACAGAGGCCAAAGCCCTGAAAGTAGAAAGGGACAGTGAATGTCACAGAATAGTGGTTAAAGTGTGTGCTTTGGAACTGAGATCTGGGCTCCAAAACCTGTTCAACCCCTTACTTGCAATATAACATTAACAAGTTATTTAAACTCTTGAGCCCTTAATATATCTGTGAAACATAGACTCATTAAGTTTTCAACAGATTTGGTACCTACTATGTGCCAGGAATAACACTTTAGTTAAGTTAGTGTTAATCGCTCAGTCATGTCTGAGTGACCCCTGGACTTTAGCCCACTCTTTGTGATCCCTGGACTTTAGCCCACCAGGCTCTTCTGTCCATGGAATTCTCCAGGCAAGAATACTGAAGTCAGTTGCTATTTCCTTCTCCAGGGGACCTTCCCGACCCAGGGATTGAACCTGGGTCTCCCACACTGTAGGCAGATTATTTACCGTCTGAACCATGAGGGAAGCCCACTATGAGCCAGGAATAACACTAGGCTGGGAGTAAAGAGTTCTCAAGACAGTCAAGGAGCTTAGAAGGGAGATGTTAATGATACTTAACTCAGAAGCTTGTGAAGATTAAATGATATAATAAAGTGTTTGGCACAGTAAGCACCTAACAAATCTTATTTAAAGTGAAAGGTAGAGAGAAGCATAAAGAGGCTGCATGGAGAGGTCACATTGGATTACATCTTATTATCTTCCTCCTAAGTAGTTAACTAGCTGTTTAGTTTCTGTAAGGGCCCCACTTAGCTTTCTTTATTGCCCAAATCTTTGGGGCTGTTTGAGAGGCTGTAAGCTTATAATGGTAATAGGAAATAATTCATTAGAAGGTCTAATGATGCTGCTATATTGCTTCTGTTTCTTAAACCAGCAATAATAGCAGGGAGGTCATTTGATTAGTAAAGAAAACAATGACTGTGGTTTTCAACCCTAGTTAGGTTAATATGATACTAATATATTATCTGGGAGCTTTTAAAAACAATACTAATTAGAGGGATGGGGCCCAGACACTATTTTTATTTTACATTGTAGTAAAATACATACAACACAAAATTTACCATCTTAACTTTAAAAAAAATTAATTTTCTCTTAATTGGAGCCTAATTACTTCACAATATTGTAGTGGTTTTTGCCATACAGTTCAGTAGTGTTAAGTATATTCACTTTGTTATGCAACCAAGGCACTAATTTTTTAAAATACCTCCCTGGGTTATTTTAATATGCAAACAGGGATAAGAATCTCTGAGCTGGAATGGAGAAATCTTACAAATACTGGTTAAATTCCTGAGTCTATTTCCTCATTTGTAACATGCATGTGAGCTAGTCTTTTCCAGTTCTTCATCTATTTATCCCAAAGTCCTCTTCCTATTCAGACTATCATCTATGCTGTACTTCATTTCTGTCTTGAGCTCCTGTCTTAAGATCCACCTTCTGAATTTCCTCAACTCCTACTACTTAATTATGTCATCTCATTCTTTTATATAATGCTCATTAATGATGGCACATTTTAAATTGGTTTTATGGTGTTATATCCTCCAACTTAAATGTTTTCATCTCTGAACCTCACTTTACATCATCTATTATTGCAGCCAATACTCAATCTTTCCGCAGCAGACTTCCTGTTGACTTGCAGATTGGGTTCAGCTTTGTTACATCTCTCTGACTGATTCCTCTTCTTTTTAGTGATACGTAAGGTCCCTTCAGGAGTTGTTACTGGTATATGAGCAAACCTACTATGTGCCAGGCACAGTGCTAAGCCCTTTATGTATTTTTTTGTTTTTTTGCTTAGTCTCAAAATACCACCACTGAGGTATTTTTACAGATAAGGAAATTGAAGCTAATAAGTAATTTTCCTAAGTTCACAAAGCTAGAATACAAATCCAGGTCTGCTGGACTCCAAAAGGCATCTGTATTAACTATAATCCGAACCAGGGCCCATTTCTAGACCAGCCTGATTTCCCAAGTGCAAGTTTGTTGTGAAGGTCACTAGAGATGTCAACAAGCACACTTAGCAAATTTGGGACATATCTCATTTAATAGTCAAAACCACCTCATTTTACAAATGAGAAAACAGAGGTTTGAGACGTCTGTAGATCAAAAAACCTGTGCTTCCTTTCTCGTTCCCCGGCCATCTTGGCGGCTGCTCTTGGTTGGGGGCGTCCCGCATCTAAGGCAGGAAGATGGTGGCCACAAAGAAGATGAAAAAGTCACTGGAGTCGATCAACTCTAGGCTCCAGCTGGTTATGAAAAGTGGAAAGTACGTGCTGGGGTACAAACAGACTCTGAAAATGATCAGACAAGGCAAAGCGAAACTGGTCATCCTCGCCAACAACTGCCCAGCCTTGAGGAAATCTGAAATAGAGTATTACGCCATGTTGGCCAAAACTGGTGTCCATCATTACAGTGGCAATAGTATTGAATTGGGCACAGCATGTGGGAAATACTACAGAGTAGGCACACTGGCTATCATTGATCCAGGTGATTCTGATATTATTAGAAGCATGCCAGAACAGACTGGTGAAAAGTAAATCATGTACAATTTTTCTTTAATAAAACTGGCCAGAGCTTGTTTAAAAAAACAAACAAACAAACAAACAAAAAACAACCTGTGCTTGTTCCACTGTGTATCCTTCCTTTGTTGTTTAGTTGCTATGTCTGACTCTTTTGTGACCCTAGGGACTGTGGCCTGCCATGCTCCTGTCCATGGGATTTCCCAGGCAAGAATACTGGAATGGGTTGCCATTTCCTTTCTCCAGATCTTCCCTTTAGGGATCACCTAAGAGAGAATACCTTGGAGTCACTGAGTCATTAAATCAAGGTAATAGATTTTTTTTAAACATTTTTAAGAATCCTCATCTAATCTTGAATATTTCTGATAGAGCCCTTATTCTGCCTCCAGGGCTATTTGCATAAATATATTCATTAGTCTTCTACCTAAATTATCAAATGAACAAGGGATCTGACCTCATTTGACAGTTTCCCAAGTCACTGTAGTGTGGTAAATGAAAGATGTGCAAGGGAGATTTCCAAATGCACTTTTTTTTTTCTGAAGGTGGACCATAAACACTATCAATATGAATGGAAATACCCCATCATAAGTTTGTGCAAAGAGCACATTTTGAACTGTCTCTTATACACATCTCATCTGTATTAACTATAATCCGAACCAGGGCCCATTTCTAGACCAGCCTGATTTCCCAAGTGCAAGTTTGTTGTGAAGGTCACTAGAGATGTCAACAAGCACACTTAGCAAATTTGGGACATATCTCATTTAATAGTCAAAACCACCTCATTTTACAAATGAGAAAACAGAGGTTTGAGACGTCTGTAGATCAAAAAACCTGTGCTTCCTTTCTCGTTCCCCGGCCATCTTGGCGGCTGCTCTTGGTTGGGGGCGTCCCGCATCTAAGGCAGGAAGATGGTGGCCACAAAGAAGATGAAAAAGTCACTGGAGTCGATCAACTCTAGGCTCCAGCTGGTTATGAAAAGTGGAAAGTACGTGCTGGGGTACAAACAGACTCTGAAAATGATCAGACAAGGCAAAGCGAAACTGGTCATCCTCGCCAACAACTGCCCAGCTTTGAGGAAATCTGAAATAGAGTATTACGCCATGTTGGCCAAAACTGGTGTCCATCATTACAGTGGCAATAATATTGAATTGGGCACAGCATGTGGGAAATACTACAGAGTAGGCACACTGGCTATCATTGATCCAGGTGATTCTGATATTATTAGAAGCATGCCAGAACAGACTGGTGAAAAGTAAATCATGTACAATTTTTCTTTAATAAAACTGGCCAGAGCTTGTTTAAAAAAACAAACAAACAAACAAACAAAAAACAACCTGTGCTTGTTCCACTGTGTATCCTTCCTTTGTTGTTTAGTTGCTATGTCTGACTCTTTTGTGACCCTAGGGACTGTGGCCTGCCATGCTCCTGTCCATGGGATTTCCCAGGCAAGAATACTGGAATGGGTTGCCATTTCCTTTCTCCAGATCTTCCCTTTAGGGATCACCTAAGAGAGAATACCTTGGAGTCACTGAGTCATTAAATCAAGGTAATAGATTTTTTTTAAACATTTTTAAGAATCCTCATCTAATCTTGAATATTTCTGATAGAGCCCTTATTCTGCCTCCAGGGCTATTTGCATAAATATATTCATTAGTCTTCTACCTAAATTATCAAATGAACAAGGGATCTGACCTCATTTGACAGTTTCCCAAGTCACTGTAGTGTGGTAAATGAAAGATGTGCAAGGGAGATTTCCAAATGCACTTTTTTTTTTCTGAAGGTGGACCATAAACACTATCAATATGAATGGAAATACCCCATCATAAGTTTGTGCAAAGAGCACATTTTGAATCATTGCTTGTATCATAAACATATATGTCTTATCCTGAAATTATAAAACAAGCACTGGATATAACCTCATGTAAGATATATGAAGGACTTTCCTGGTGGTGCAGTGGATAAGAATCCTCCTGCCAATACAGGGGACACAGGTTCGATCCCTGGTCCAGAAAGATTCCACATGTCACAGAGCAACTAAGCCCGTGTACCACAGCTAGAGAGTAGCCCCCACACACCACAGCTAGAGAAAGCCCGAACACAGCAATGAAGATCTAGCACAGCCAAAATTAAAATAAACAAAAACAAGAAAGATATATGAAAATATATACTAATCATAATGATTAGTTGAAAAGTTAGTCTAAATGTATTTTGACTGTTTATTATTGCAGTATATCTGAGAGTCAGTATGAAAGTCAAAGTATTAGTCACTCATTCGTGTCTGATTCTTTGCAACCCCATGGACTGTAGCCCACCAGGCTCCTCTGTCCATGGAATTCTCTAGGCAAGAATACTGGAATGGGTACCCATTCCCTTCTCCGGGGAATCCTCCCAACCCAGGGATTGAACCAGGGTATCCTGCATGGCCTGGGGTTTTTCCCCTGAACTTTGGAGTCAGACCTGGGTTTGGATCCAGACTTCATCATTTACTAGCTATCATGCCTTGGTAAATTATTTAATCTCTCTGACCCTCAAATTTTCTCTGTTGAAATAGTAACAGATCTCGCTTGTAGGATTATTTTGTGAATTAAAAATATCACAAGCCTAACTAACACAGTAGGTATTCAGTAAATCATAGTGACTGTTACAATTATGGCTCATTGACAAATCAGGGGAAGAGGTTCAACTCCAAAATTTGTTGGAGCTATAAATCAAGAGGTAACAAACAGGTTGTTTAGTTTGTCCATCCAACATAACTACAGGATTAAAGTCTTTAAATCTGTTAAGTTAGATTTGGTAAATGAAGAACCAGCTTAAGCCAGGTGATTGCAGTGACTATGACAGCATTTTAATAAGATAATATACTCATTTTAACAAAGCCTTTATTTTCTGTTTCAAAACAAAATTTCCAGGAAACAAAATACTTAACAATGGTTGGGTACAAATGAAATAAAAATCACAGTTTCAAAGAACCAAAATCAGACAACTGCTTAAAGGCAGATCGCTTAGGTTTATAAAAAAAAAAAATAATAATAATAATAGTTAATGTCACGAAGGATTAAAATTAGGTTTAACAACATTCCATGTAATGCTACATTCCCCAATTAAGAAAGGAGAGTTGACATATACAACTAAAGGTTAAGTGTAGAGAAGTGGCTAAAATTCTGCATATTTTATAGTAAATTATGCATGAAAGTTTATTAATTGCATAAACTTCCTGAGTGGCTCCCATGCTGCACTAGGTCTACATGCTTAATATTCATATCAAACAAATTACAGCTTTAAGTGATTGAGCATGACAGACCTTGAACAACTGCACTTTCCAATCAATCACTATTTCTGCTGAGGGTATGTTTTGGACCACAAACTTCAATCTGAAATCTTACAGTGGAGAAGAAATGCAACTTAAAAAAAAAAACAAAAAGGGGAAGGATGACAAGCATGGATTTAGGAATTTTATTTTTCAATGGCACTGATTTCTTTCTCAAGAGCCCAGTTTCTCTCTTCGTTTCTTGCTTGACTTTTAGGCTTTTTGCTTGAGGTTCTTTTAATTAAAAGAAAATCTTCCAGAATGGGAGCTGTTGGTTTATATAATCTTCCAGCTATCTCAGTTGAAAATACCTTCAGTGTAACCTAGTTACTATCCCAGTCCCATGCCTATGTTGGCTGTCAAGGTTTCTGACCAATGTTTGTGTTCATCCTTCACATACAAAGACTATTCCCAGGGTGACCTGAAAGCATTTCAGAAAAATTGCATACTAATTTCACTTCAAAGGATTTTTACCAAGTTTGAGTGTCACCATTTTATAGTCTGAACTACTTCTGGGTTTTTTATTTCAATCTCAAGAAATTACACTTAACCAAATCAATGACCTTTTCTATACTCCCTTCCCTGATTGGGTCATCTTTTAAATAAAAGGGGAAAAAACAAGTCCCCAGGAAACTACTTCATCCAGGATGAAAAATGAACAATCTATTCTAGAAATAATGGCTTGCACAACACCTCAAATATCTCAATATTCTTCTAAACCAAACAGAAAATTAAATAACTGAATCCCAAACTGATGGCAAGGATACTTCAGGAATGTACTTGTAGATGAAGCCAGAAATACAATATTAGTACTAACGTTAAATACGCTTTAGTGTTGCACACAGTAAACAAGGGAAACACCATGTGGTTTACAAACATTTGCTCAGTTTTCTGGGGGAAAAAAGGAATGCATCATTTTCATCACTCAGAGAAGACAGCAAAGAGGAAAGTCAATGCCTCTGATAAATGTTAGAGATTGGATGAACAGTTACAACTAACTACAATTCAACTAAAAGCATACAGCCATTTTAAGGTAATAAAAGATCACTACAAATACTTAGTTGTATGCTAGTATGCTGAATGACAGGCCACTGCTGTAAGATTTATCAAATATTTCATTGTGATATTAAAGCAGTTTCAACCCATAGCCCTTTAGGCACACAGACAAGAAATGCATCTCTAATAAAAGATGCGAAGTTACAGGCACTGGACTGTCTAATTTAGGTACTTTCTTACCATTTGTTTGTTTACAACTAACTTCTACCACTAAGTCCTGTATTGCCACCAGCTGGATTTATTTTTCTGTTCTCCATCCCTACATCCCCAAAGCTTATTTCAGAAGCATGTGGCTCTCATCACTTGAAACATAGATTGGTGGCAGAGTGATGGTCCCTCTCATTTCAAACTCACAGCACTGGGACAAGAAGGCAGGCCAGATTTATAACCTGAAAGAATACTGAGAATCAAGGCAAAAAAAACCAAGTTTCACAGGCAGTGTTTTCATGTGTACCCCAAAACAGCTTTGAAAGAGGTAGATAAAAAATTGTAATTGGATTGGGATTAAATATGGGGTTCTAAAATGATATAGCCCATTGTATTATACATAACACTCTACACTCAATCCAAAAATCGCAGCAGAAAAGTGCCTTTTAAACTTTCACAGATAATTTTGCTGTCAAACCATTGGAATTCATGCTGGATATAAAACTGGCAAGAAAAGATGAAAAACGAAGTGGCTATTTGTTAACTACAGCAAATTGCCTTAAATAGAGATTCAAGACTGGTACAAATACATAGGGTTATTTTCATTAGATTTACACCAATACTGGTTTCATATTCTTAAGATGTTACACCCAACTTCACAAACATAGCAGCAGGTACTTCATGATGAAATGCTCACATTGCCACATATGGAGATACAGTACTATTCATCAGACTTGCACTTTGAGAAGTAAACATGATGGTTGGACATACTGACTACCCTCAAAAAAGCTTTACAAGCAGGACTGTTTAGTGTAACCTTTTTTCTTCTACAAGAAGGAAAATGGAAAGGACAGGTTTTGGTGTGTGTTGGAAATGAGAAGAAGGCCCTTCTTTATAGTAGGCTCTTTGTTAAGTAACAAGGGAATTTCTGAGCTTTACTCAAGAGTTAGTTATTTCTGGGGAGGGAAAGTACCTCAGCAAGGATGAAAACAGCACTGTCATGATTTATCAAAATTATGAAATAATCCAAAACCCTTAGATAGAAAACTAGCTAATATTTACAGTCAAAGTGACTATAATCTGAGTCAAACATTTAAGTAATGGGAAAATAATTAAAAAACCCACAGTGATGTGAATAACACTGTTTTCTTCATTTCTGCACAAACTCACTTTTTTCTGTATTTTTAAACTTATACACGTTACATATACATAATGTATACATAACATATGTTAACCCAACTACTGCAGTCAGCATGGAGACAGCAGTACACTACTCACCATCTTCAAACTTTAGAAGACTACTTTTCTTTCCAGCAAAAAATCTGAAAAGATTCTAAATATTACAAGGCACTGCAAAAGTCTGCAGGCAAAAGAATATGAATTGTACATAAAACAGAGGTGGTGGCAAAATGTGGGACATATGAGCAGCCATTAATAAATGTCATCCATGGAGCTTTTTTCATCCTGGGGTACACTAATTAAAAGGATTGTAACTCTAAAAAGGATCATAAAACCTGCAGTATTTTCAGCTTATAAATTGTAAGTCTCAATGTAATCATACAAAGCTGACTCTACTAATGAAACACAAGCAGTTTGAAAGAATCACAGATTTTAGGCACATTGTTTTTTATACACATGGAAAACTGCAATGCGAGAATCTGCATTACACTAATGTCCTAAAACCATTTCAACTTGCAAATAATACTGTAGAAGAAATCTGAAGAATCTGTACATAAGATTTAGAAAGACTCATCCAAACCAGAGTATGTTTTATAAAAAGAAGCTGTGACTCTTATCAACAGCAGTTCTCAAAATGCTATCTTGGATGCCCCAAATGATAGTGACAGAATCTTCATGATGCTGAGTGTGATCCACAGGTAAGCAACAGAAGACATTTATTTATTTATTTATTTTTGGAAAAGGGTGCTGAATGTCACAAAGTAGAGTGTGCAAAAAAAAAGTACACCCATTAAGTTTTCCTTATTACCTGGCAAGATCATGGGGTAAAATGTTTAGAGGAATATGGAGGAAAATCTGTCAACAGAAATGTTGGGTTATCATCTGGAATGCTGACCAACGGAATTCCTTATTAGGTAAATGTGTCCTAGAAATGACTTTGAAATCTTCAGAGTGAAAAGTATTTTAAACATGTTTATATGTAGTAGTTGATAAATACCATTTTAGAATTCAGTATTTGGGTTTCACAGATTGATCAAGTACTAGGTAACTCTGTGACCAGATTTCTAAGAATATTAGTTAACTTTCTTGAAAACCAAAAGCCTATATTCTGACATTGCCTCCCCTCCTCTGAAAACTGGATAAAACCCAGTAAAGTGCAACTTGACAGTGATCTCTCTCAGATTCTAAAGAGGCTGCCAAAATCATCTAAGATCTAAAATTGTCTAAGATGCTACAGATACTAACAAGAAAACTATAACAACTAAAAAGAAAGGTTATCCCCCGCCCCCCAAAAAATGAGCTAAGGNCCTCCCCTCCTCTGAAAACTGGATAAAACCCAGTAAAGTGCAACTTGACAGTGATCTCTCTCAGATTCTAAAGAGGCTGCCAAAATCATCTAAGATCTAAAATTGTCTAAGATGCTACAGATACTAACAAGAAAACTATAACAACTAAAAAGAAAGGTTATCCCCCGCCCCCCAAAAAATGAGCTAAGGGCAACTTAAATAGTATCTTTTGAGGGTCTACTATCTACTGCAGGACAGTGTATACCCCTCATCTCTTCAGTTCAGTTCAGTTCAGTCGCTCAGTCATGCCCGACTCTTTGCGACTCCATGAATTAATTGCAGCACGCCAGGCCTCCCTGTCCATCACGAACGTCTGGAGTTCACCCAAACCCATGTCCATCGAGTTGGTGATGCCATCCAGCCATCTCATCCTCTGTCATCC
>SJYA01013191.1:0-11214 GCA_006410615.1 Neotragus moschatus
GGTATCTCCTCACCACCACCCTTCCTGACCTTCAACTTGGGATAGCTCCTCTAGGCCCTCCTGTGCCCGGGCAGCCACCGTTCAATGGACTTGGGGTTGCTCTTCCCCGCCACCGCCCCTGGCCTTGGGCATGGGCTGCCTCCTCCCGGCTGCCGCCGAACTCGGACATGGGTTGCTCCTTTCAGCCGTTCCTGTGCCGTCGCAGCCTCGCACTCTCGGCCGCTGCCCCTGACCTCGGACGTGGGGTAACTCCTCTTGCCCGCCGCCCTTCAGGTATGGGGTCTTCCCGAGTTCTGCCCCTAACCTTGGATGTGGGGTAACTCCTCTTGCCCGCCGCCCTTCGGGTATGGGGTCCTCCCGAGTTCTGCCCCTGACCTCGGATGTGGAGTAGCTCCTCTTGGCTGTGGTTAGTGCCCCGGTCGCAGCCCCTCACCATATAAACTACTTATTTATACATTTATTTTTATTTTTGGCTGCTTCACTCTGTCAATGTACATTTAAGTTGCTTCTGTGTCTTGGCTATTGTAAATCATCAGAAGGCTACATCTGCATATGGCATTCTGCAAAAGGCAAAATGACAGACAGAAAACAGATCAGCAGATGTCAGAGTCAAGAGGGAGAGGAGGGTAAAGGGACACAAGAGAAATGAGTGGGGCATTTTTCTATGTTTCAATTATAGCGATGGCTACAAAACTCTGTTGAAACTCATAGAAATGCGCACTAAAACAGTGAACTTTACTGTGTGTAGGTCTTACCTCAACAAACCTGCTTTGAAAAATAATAGGAAAAAGGCACTAACACAATCGCTTTCTCAATCTAGCCCTCCAAGATACCGGTACAGGCTTGGCCTGCACCTCTGCGCTTTTTGAGGTTATAGACAAGGTGCCATATAGACAAGCCTTCCTTTTTACATACTTCCATCCTCAGCCTCCCTGTGAGCTCTTCCCTGCCTTGGGGGATCTGTCACTTTGGGGTATACAGATTAAGGGTGACTGTATGTGACCTAACTACTCAGAACCAATATAAGTGTCTACACCAACTGAGACAAAGATGGTATCCTGGCCTGGTTTTCCACATCCCATCAGCTGACAAGCGAACATTGCAAGTCAACCATTTTCCTCTAGTATCAGCAACTGGGGAAATTCACATATGGTTTTCACTCCAAGCCAGCAAATATGATGTTAATCAACCATAAAGCAGTGGCTGCAAATCAAGTGCATGTTATATGTATTTGTTGTTGCTGTTTAGTCGCTAAGTCCTATCTGACTCTTGCAACCCTGTAGACTGTAGCCTACAAGGCTCTTCTGTCCAAGGGATTTCCCAGGCAAGAATCCTGGAGTGGGTTGCCATTTTCTTCTCCTGGGGATCTTCCTGAGCCAGAGATCAAACTCATATCTCCTGCATTGTCAGGTGGGTTCTTTAACACTTTTGTGTTCTTTTTCAACTTACAGTGTTGACCTTCAATGTTCTTTACCACTGAGCCACCAAGGAAATCCATGTTATACGTAACCTACTAACAAAGTGCTGAATCTCCTCTCCCTTGCATCAATGAGAGAAAGAGATGAATTTTGAGTTTTTAATAAAACCAGAACATGAGAAATAAACAGAATATGCCAATGGGGCCTGTTAATCTCCTCGAAGTTTCCACAGGGATGGGCCCAGCTAGAAGCTCTCATTTCTATGGAAACCATAAAAGGCAATTTGGGTAAATGGAAATAAGCTGGGGCAAGGAAGGCATTGTCTACACTCTCAGCAAGACTGAATTCCAAGCAGCCTCGGAGCTCAGGAGCCAAAACCTTGTGTCACCCAGCACTGGCTGAGGCATCTCACAGCCTGGGGGCAGGTAAGAAGTTGAGATGTACAATTTCTTTAGGTCTCAGGGCTGCTAAGGATGTGTGTCCAGTGTGGCTGGTGTGAGTGGGACAGGGCAAAAACACAGACAGGAGAAAAGAAAAGAGGCAGCAGTTCCTGACACCCATCATTGGAATGGCACCCTCCTCTGCAGTCCCAAAGGTGCCCTGGACTTGTCTCCACAGTGACATGGACCACACTGTTGCAATAAACTGTTTTCTTGTTTCTACCACTAGGTTATTCTTTAAGAGTAAGGGTGTGTCTAACTATTTTTTTGTTTGTTTGTTTAAAAACATTGAAATATAGATGATTTATAGTGTTTCAGGTATATAGCAAAGTAACTCAGTTACACACACACACACACATATATTTCATTATTGTATTAGGAGTATCTAACCCAGTGCCCAGCCATTATAACAACCACCACTACACAGGAACAGCTAACCGTTATATCATGTAATAACAACTAACACTGCATTTAGAGTGCACCAGGTAGATGTTAAATTCTCTGGCTCTATCAACTTTTAAAATTAGATGAGGAAACTGAGGCACAGAGAATTCAAGACGCTTGCTCAAGGCCACACTAAGAAGTGGCAGAGCTGGGCTGTCTCTTGCAGACTCTCTGTTCTTAAGTCTATAATAACGTGTTCAGTAAAGGTCTTTTGAATGTCTTTCCTAAGCCCTGTCTTTGTTTACTTCTCAGTGACTCTTTTCCTCCATGGTCTCATCTATCTCCTTAATTTCAGCTATTACATCTCTGCAGGTAATTCTTAGATCTGCACCTTCAGCCCCAATCTGTCTCCTAAGTGCCAATTTTCAACCGATGGTAAGGTAACTGCCTTTTTTATGTTTATGGTTTAATCAAGAGACAGATACACAACCAAATAACAGTAAGTCATACATCTTAGCACTGCCCTACCACTTTACCTCTCTGACTCTTGCTATACACACACATACCCACACACACACACACACACACACACACACACACACACACACACACAGCCATACCTGCTGCCTTCTCCTCTGCAGAGTATAACTGACCAAAATTAGTATATCTTGTTTTCCTCTCTCCTTATTTCTCCACCTCCGCAAAGACCTCCTAAAATTCCTACCTTAAACACAGAATCAGATCTGAAAAATAAGACATAGAGAACAGATTTATGGACATGGAGAGGCGGGGTAGGAAGGAAAAGGTGGGACAAGTGGAGAGAGTGGTATAGAAGCATACACACTAACACATGGGAAACAGGGGGCCAGTGGGAATTTGCCGCACGACTCAGGAAGCTCAAACTGGGGCTCTGTGACAACTTGAGGGGTGGGATGGAGTGGGAGGTGGCTCAAGAGGGAGGGGACATATGTAGATCTGCAACTGACCCTTGTTGACGTGTGGTGGAAACCAACACAATATTGCAATTATCCTTCAATTAAAAGTAAATACATTTTAAAAATAAGGGAGACAGATAAGCAAAGGCATGATTTTAATTTCTGCTGCTACAGAGGACCTTATATTAATTCAAAACAACTCTAGTTCTGGTTGGTATCTTATTTTTTTTAATTGATATCAACTCAGGACTCACAGCCTATAGTGGTAGACATTACCAAATAAGACACAAATTATTAATGGCTAATGGAAATGCTTCTGATACCTGAATAGCCTCATATCACTTTTGTCCATAGTCTCTCCCACCAGGAGAAAATCCTTTGGAGCATGTACAGAGAATGTGTTAGAGAATCCAGAGAGATAAGCAATAAAAGTATTCTGTGCATTAATTTCTAAGAATCAACTTCTTCCCTGGTACCCTTTGACACGTAGCTTTCTGAAGTAGACTCATCCATAATTTATAAATTATAAACCCAAATTACAAAAACTCAGATTTACTTGTCAGCAACTGGCTTCTGTACTCTTCTGGAAGAAAACAGAAGGTTTGTATTCACTGTGGCAAACATTCGTCACAAGCCACTACCAGCCACAAAGAGTGCGGGACTAGGTACACAGAAAGGAGAGGTAGTGTTCAGTGTGCTTTCCACGTGCACATGGTTCAGTCAAGGAAACAGATACACAAGCCATAAATTGTGAAGCAGAGAGAAAAGTGTAGCGTTAAAGGGAAAGTGTTAGTTGTTCAGTTGTATTCGACTCTTTGCGACCCCATGGACTATAGCTTGCCAGGCTCCTCTGGCCATGTGATTTTCCAGGCAAGAATAGTGGAGTGAGTTGCCATTCCCTTCTCCAGGGGATCTTTTGGACCCAGGGATTGAACTCGGATCTTCTGCACTGCAGACAGATTCTTTATGATCTGAGACACAAGATTGAAAAATAAAAAAATCAGTTCTGGGAAGTGCATGGAGCCAGAGGAGGATTGGGAAGACTTTGTAGGGTTCAGGTCCCCTAAACTGAGACAAGAATGAGAACCAATCCCCTTCAATCAGAGCAGAGTGTCCTGTGATCATCAAATTGAAAGTGTTTGCCAGTTAGAGGGTGGAAATTATATGATAAATTTGTTTTAACTTTTAGATATCTAATTATTAGTGATGGTTGACATCTTTTCATGCGTTTATAAGGCCAATAGGCTTTCCTTTGTGAATCACCCATTTTTTTCTATTGAATTATTTCATATTTTTTATTGATTTTTAACGAGTTGGTCAGTAAATATGTTGAGAAAAATTTGTAAGTCAATCTTTTTCTCTTTTGTTTATAACAATCTTCACATTCAAAAGTTTCAACTGTGAGGTAGTTAGATAGAGCAATCCTTTCTTCTGTATAGGTACCTTCTGTGTCTTAAAACTCTATCCAAACTCTGATGATAAAGATAGTCTTTCACATGTTCTTCTAAGGATTCAAGTCTATTGTGAGATATATGTATTGCTTTATTTTTTTCTCAATCTGCTGAAGGCTTGTTTTTTTTTTTTTTTTTTCTTAATGGTATCTTTCAAAGATCAGAAGTTCTTACTTTGGTAAAGTTCAATTTATCCATTTTTTCTTCTACAATTTGCTTATTAAGAAAATTTTGTGGTGGTGGGGTGGGAGGTGGGAGGGAGATTCAAGAGGGAAGAGATATATGTATACCTATGGCTGATTCATGTTGATGTATGACAGAAACCAATATAATTATCCTTCAATTAAAAATAAGTATTTTTTTAACACCTGAAACTTACACAGTATATCCTACATCAACTATACTTCAACTTTAAAACATCTTTTTTTTTTTTTTTTTTTTTAAGCATGCATAGGAATCCAACAGATGTAAAAGAATAGCTGTGTCAGTTCAGGAAACATTTTCATCCTATGAAGGATTTTTATGGGCGATGAAGCCAAAATTGCAGATGACGGCCAGGTCTTCGGCACTGGGGAGCCTTTAAATGCCAGGCTGGGGTCTTTTGATTTGGGCTCAGGGAAAAATGGGTCTTCATGTTTTTTCAGAAGCAGAGCACCTGGAAGCCTCTGAGCTCTGCATGGAATTCCACAAGGGAGAGGTTTCGCTTCACTGCAGGACAGCGTTAGTGTGAGGGAACAGGACTGCCATACTCTGTCTGCAATGAGACCACACCCACAGACATGTGTGCCTTGGAACTAAGTAAGTCCTCTGATCATACAGGATCAGTCTCTTCCAAATCTTCTCATTAGTAGTTACATGCTGTTCATTCCTTCCTTCTGTCTCCTGAAGGCCTGTGTGCTAGCAGATAAGGCCAAGTGACATCATTTTTCAGAAAATGTAGGGCAGGAACAACTTAAAAGTGGAGAACATTCTGAGAATTTACTTCTTTGCTTCAGATTGGAAAGGTGGCATCTTATAATTTAAGGGGCTCAAGGCAACGCCACACAGAGCCAAGTCCTCCCTGAGTCTCCATCTGACACGAAGCAGGTGAGGACTGGGGCATCGCCTGAGAGCAAGCTTTGGGCCCACTTTCAGCCCCGTCTGGTCATCTTCACATTTTCGGGGCTCACCAGACAATGAAAGGGATGAGCGAGGGGCCCCTTCCACTCATGCCAACGGTTCTATGCAGCACAGAAAGTATCTCAGAGTGGGACCATCAGCTTCTGCAAAGGCCAGGGGTCAGCGTGGACTGTAGACAAGCCATTTTGGTGCAGCATCCTGGAGTGAACACAGGATCCCCAGTGCTGACATGAGTGACAGCCTCAGGGAACCCCAGAGCCTCGCCATCAGCGACCCCAGGGCTCCAAGGCCTCCCTGACCTCTCACCTTCAGTCCTGGAGGAAGAGGAGTACCTTCGTTCCAAGGTCACCTGGTCAGGAATGGGCAGCACCCCGTGCCCAGGATGTAGGCTTCTATGAGCTGGCAGGGGCATGGAATCCTTGGAGAGTCCATGTGTCATCTCCCCAGTGCCTGGGGAAGCTGAGAGGTCACGAGGAGCCTGATGTAGTAGCCACCAAACACTGCCAGCAGTTGCTGGGCCATTTCCTCCGGCTCAGCCTCAGAAACAAGCTGGCGAAGGTTAGTCTGCATGAGTGGCCTCTCCGTGGATCCCTGATGGTTGGGCAGGAGAGGAGTTTCCTCCAGCAGGTTCTCCGGCCCCTCTGGCTGTGGGGCTCACCCCAGTCTCCATGACAACACACAGCTGACTTAATCCGCTTCTCAGCAAGGACTCTTGGCTCATCTTCATCTCTCGAATGTGATCGGACAAAAACTGCACACAGGTCTCCTGGTCAAAATAGACAAACCAGAGCTGAAACACACTCTGGCAACCTTCCACCATGTCCCTCACCCCCAGAAGCACCCGGTGTTTCAGGAGGGCTCCGTTGACAGCTGTCAGCTTGAGGTCTGTGTTGGTGTTGGCCTTCCTCTGGTGTCTCTCAAAGATGAGTACGAGAGTCAGAGTGAGGCTCCTTGCAGCCAGGGTCACGAGCAGCACGCCTGCCCAGTGGTTCCCCAGGGCGAACATCTGGCTGGTGGAGTAGATGTTGGCTCACACCACCACGTAGAACACCACAGCGAAGGCCGGCTGCATGGGCCTCGAGTTGCAGATGATGTATCGCCTCACTTGGGGCTCTAAGAGGGCGCTCTCAGCCAGGCTCCTGTACTGGTCAGCTGGGACCTGAATACCCTAGGTCTGCAGCTGCTATTCGGCAGCTCCCAGGTCAAATGAGATGGGTGCACAGGTATTGTCTATCCGGAGCAACCGTAAGGACCTGGCCCCTGCGGAGCTCTTGCCCCCAGCCAGGAGGGCTTCCGCCAGTCAAGGGACTCCAGCCAGGGGAGGAGGTGGGCAAGGGGCCAGCCGCCCCACTGGGGTCCATCTGCGGTTCACATGCCATAGCAGGACCAGCAAGACTCCTACTTCCCCTGTCGGAGCCGCAGTTCATCCTGGAGCAGCCAGCTCAGCTTCGCCTGCCTTGGATTGAGGGAAGACTTCTGGAGGCTTCTCAGGGCACGGAAGAAGGCTCCCGGCTTGGCAAAGGTGGAGGGAGAGAAGGAACTGCCAAGTAGGGAGAGGTACAAACCAGAGGGCAGGATGGGGCCAATCAAGGCCGCCTCCACTCTCACCCTGTAGCCTCTCATTCAAACTGGAGGCCGTCCCAGCCACCGCCGCTGCCGCCCGCACCACCGCTCCCTGGGGACCAGGGATGCGGAAGTTCGGGGCATCAGTGCCTGTGCCCCGCCTGCTGCCCGCACCCTGACTGCCTCCCGTGTCGCCCTCCCGAGTCCCGCCCCCCCGAGCCGAGCCCAAAAATAAGTTGTTGTTGTTGTTGTTGTTTTAAAGACCTTTTGGTCACCACAAGGTTGTGAATATTTTCTCCTAGAAGTTTTATAACATGAACTTTTACATTTATGTCTACGATTAATTTCCAGGTAATTTTTGTGTATGTTGTGAGATAATGTTCAGAATTTACTTTTCTCCGTGTGTATATCCAGTTGTTCCAGCAATTTGAGGGCAACCCATAAATATGGTGTATCCTTCCATTTTTTTAGGTCTTCTTATCTTCTCTCAGCAATATCTTATAGTTTTTGGTAAACAGATATTGCACATATTTTATTTAACTTATCTTATTTCTTGGATATTATTATAAATGGCATTTAAAAAAATTTACATGCTATATCTAGTATATAGAAGTACAATGGTCTTTTATACATTGAACTTGGATTCTGCAACCTTGACACTCTAATTTTTAGTTATTATAGTTTCGTTTTTTTATCTTCATTTTTTAGGTTCCTTAGAATTTCTCTACACAAATGATCATGTCATATGGGTCTTACTGCATCTATTTTTGTATTCTCACTTCTCTTTCTTACTTTTTTAATGTATTTTTAATAATTTTATTTATTTATTAGCTATATCTCAGTATGTTTTTCCCATAATTGCTCGAGTTTATAGTATACATTTTTATTAATTGTATTTCCATTTTGAGGTAATTGTAGATTCTTTAGAATACTGTAGTCTTTGTCACTGTCTGCCTTAAAGCAATATTACTGTGGTCAAAGAAACCTATGGTAGAACACTCCCATTTTCCTCCTCCCAGTCCTTGTGCTATTGTTGTCATACACATTATTTCACCATACGTTGTAGACTTCCCATTATTAGACAGATGACAGGCAGATAGAATTTTTCTTGCTTGATCAACTTTTAACAATATTTTTAAGTTTGTAGATGTTGTAATAAGACATTAAGAAAATATCTCTTTGATGGCTTCTAATTTCTCCAAGGTAGGGCTAGAGGTGCTTTGCTGAAGGTAGTGGGGCCAGCAGAAGTATGGATAGTTTAATTAGAATAAATGACTCTGTCATAGCCATTGAATTTACTTAAGATTGTCAGGCCTCAATATAGGGACTCATATTGTAAAATGATATTGCTGTGATATGTAAAGTCACTCAGTTATGTCTGACTCTTTGCAATCTCATAGACTGTAACCTACCAGGCTCCTTTGTCCATGGATTTTACAGGCAAGAATACTGGAGTGGGTTGCCATTTATCAGCCTGCATATACAATTATGCCTCTCTCTTTATATATTGGACAGCACTCTAGATCAAGGTTGTCCAATATGTTAATAAATATAATGCAAGACACAAATGTGAATTACATAAGTAATTTTAAGTTTTCTAGAAGGCACATTAAAATGTGGAAGACAGATAATATTAATATGTCTTATTTAATCCAATACATCTAAATTACATCAACATGTGTAATCAGTATAAATATTTTCCTACTGAATCTTTGAAATCAAGTGTGTATTTTATATTTACGGGCCATCTCAATTCAGGTTAGTCACATTGCAAATTCTTAATAGCTGCACATGGACAGTGTCTACAGTTTTAGCACATCTCTGGACAATTTATTTTTTTCCTTTTCTAACAGCAATATGGTGAGTCACAGCCAGAATTACAAATCAAGGTCTATCATGTGTATTTTTTCTCATTGAGGCCACACTGCAATTACCCTGCAGTGTAATTAAAACGAGTAATATGATGAGAGACATAATACTTCAAGTTGCCAGGTGAACAGAAAGGATTGTAGAAACCGAAGGCTAAATGTTAGTCAAAATCAACAAAAGGTGAGTCATGCATACTGAACTGAGTGTTACTGAACGATCTTGTAAATGAACGCAGGTTAACTTCCTTCCTGCTTCTGAAATTCTTTTGTTTTATTTTATTTTCATTTCTTTCTTTCTCTTAAAGATACTTTATAATTTCCCTGGGTCCTGAAGGATATGTACCTTAATAAAACCAGCACATGTAATTCCACTTCCCAGATGACACATATTTTAGACATAACATTTTAAAAGGGAACATCAGGATGCTGAACTATAACCTATAAATACCAAATATATTTAAAAATATAAGACTGATCATGGACATTAGGAGGCTTCATTGTCCTGAGTCTCTAAATGTCTTTTAATTCAAATTGTTTCTTGAAGAGTCTCAAAACAACAATAAATAGACAGCTTCAGAGATACAGACAGGTATGGAGATAGACCAGTTCATATACGCATCAGTCAAGGGACACACTGGTTTGGGGTATTTGTTGCTGCATAATGAACTTCTCCAAATTCCAGTTGCTTAAAACACCACTTTTCTGTTCATCTGCTCATGATTCTGAAATTTGGACAGAGCTTGGCGAGGTGTGCTTATCTCTCTTCTACATGGCACCAGCTGGTGTGGATCACTGAGTACTGGATAAGAAAATTCCACGACGGCCTCTCACACAGCATTTGCTGTCTGTTGACAGGAGCCCAGCTCTGGCTGCTGGCCGAGAGCCTCAGCTCTCCTTCAGGTGGCTTTTCCGTGTGGCTACATTGGGTTCTCAGGGCATGTTCAGACTTCCTCAATAACAGCCAAGTTCCCTCACATCCTGAGCACCAAAGAAGAGCTGCTGACCCTTCTTGAGTTTCCGCCCTAGACCTGGCACAGCATCACCTTCACAGTATCCCGTTACTCAGAGCGAGTCACAAGGGTAGGCCAGATACAAAGCAAGAGAACCATGTAGGGTGTGAATACTGGGAACTATGGTTCACTGGGGGCCACCAAAAACACTAATTCATGTGAATGAACTTGCTTCACATTTCAAATTTTCAATCAATTATTTTCTGAATCTTTAATTTTTTAACATCCTATTCATGCTCCGTTGTTGCAATATCTTCTCAAATATCTGAGGATATTAGTAAAAATCATTTAAAGTTTTCCCTTTTTCCTAACTAGTCTGTTTCCACCAAGGTCAGATTTTCTTTTCTTTTTTAAACTTTCTTTTGAACTAGTTTCTTGTTTTGTTTTCAAACTCAGTCTTTCTCCGTTAACTTACTGATCTTCCTAAAAAAGCTTGTCATCCTGGGTTTNTCAAATATCTGAGGATATTAGTAAAAATCATTTAAAGTTTTCCCTTTTTCCTAACTAGTCTGTTTCCACCAAGGTCAGATTTTCTTTTCTTTTTTAAACTTTCTTTTGAACTAGTTTCTTGTTTTGTTTTCAAACTCAGTCTTTCTCCGTTAACTTACTGATCTTCCTAAAAAAGCTTGTCATCCTGGGTTTCCATTTAGATTTATAAAAGAAAAACTAAGTCATTTAATAGAGATGCTGGCACAGGTTTCCTCTACTGTTTCTCTGATACTTGATTTCCCAAATGAAAAGGTCTGGCAGTGAGCTCTGTGTATTTGTGCAGAGAGAGGGTTAACCATACAAGTATGTTTGTGGGGAGTAGACAGGCAGGCTCACCTCGCCTCCATCCTCGTGGTAAAAATAAAGACAGACTTACTCTAAAGTGGCCATCACATTCCCGCATCTTAGCCCTAGCCTCTCCGAGCAGATTCTCCCTCCAAGATCAGGTCTCAGGTTTCTTGTTTGGGAAATTGCTCTGTGTGCTGGGGGACCAGTGGTAGAAAGAAAGAAAGGTGTTTGAGTAACAGACTCACCACC
>SJYA01013194.1:0-10855 GCA_006410615.1 Neotragus moschatus
GAAAAATAAACGACCCAATCAAAAAATGGGCCAAAGAACTTAAACAGACATTTCTCCAAAGAAGACATAAGGATGGATAACAAACATATGAAAAGATGCTCAACATCACTCATTATCAGAGAAATGCAGATCAAGACCACAGTGAGGTACAATTTCACACCAGTCAGAATGGCTGCTATCCAAAAGTCTACAAGCAATAAATGCCAAAGACGGTGTGGAGAAAAGGGAATCCTCTTACACTGTTGGTGGGAATGCAAACTAGTACAGCCACTATGGAGAACAGTGTGGAGATTCCTTAAAAAACTGGAAATTGAAACTGCCTTATGACCTAGCAATCCCACTGCTGGGCATACACACCAAGGAAACCAAAATTGAAAGAGATAGGTGTACCCCAATGTTCATCACAGCACTGTTTACAATAGCCAGGACATGGAAGCAACCTAAATGTCCATGGGCAGACAAATGGATAAGAAAGCTGTGGTACATATACACAATGGAGTATTACTCACCTATTAAAAAGAATGCATTTGAATCAGTTCTAATGAGGTGGATGAAACTGGAGCCTATTATACAGAGTGAAATAAGTCAGAAAGAAAAACACCAGTACAGTATACTAGTGCATATATATGGAATTTAGAAAGAAGGTAAAGATGACCCTACATGCAAGACAGCAAAAGAGACATAGATGTAAAGAACAAATTTTTGGACTTGGTGGGAGAAGGCGAGGGTGGAATGATTTGAGAGAATAGCACTGAAATATGTATATTACCATATGTGAAACAGATCACCAGTCCAGGTTCGATGCATGAGACAGGGTGCTCAGGGCCGATGCACTGGGATGACCCTAAGTGATGGGGATGGGGAGAGAGGTGGGACTGGGTTTCAGGATGTGGGACACATGTACAACCATGGCTGATTCATGGCAATGTATGGCAAAACCACTACAATATTGTAAAGTAATTAGCCTCCAATTAAAATAAATAAATTTATTTTTTTAAGACAAAAAAAGAAATATACACTCTTACCACATATCCTTCTGCAGCTACTGGAACCTTTGTGTGTTGTTCTTCACAGCAGATTATCTCAACTTATACTGAGACCACTCTGTCTTCAACCTATTTCAATGAATATGATGCCCCAATAAATATGATTATCAAAGATTATATAGATTATTAAAAGATTATGTAGAAAAGCAATTTAACTACAATGTCTAAAATAATTCTGAGGAATTTTGCTAGAGTATTCACTATACCTGATTTGAAGACTTACTATAAAACTATAGGAATCAAGACAGTGTGATACTGACCAAAAAGTCAACAGAGTCTGGCAATAGACTTATACATATATGATCAATCAATTTTCAACAAAGATGCAAAGACAATTCAAGGCAAAAGACAATCTTTTCAACAAATAGTTTTTGAGTAATTGGACTCCGTAAGAACAAAAATAAACATTTACCTATAACTCCCATCAAATACAAAAATTAATCCAAAATGCATCACAGAACTAAATGTGACACCAAACATTATAAAACTTGTAGAAGAAAATATACAAGAAAATATTTGTGACCTTTAGTGCAGTGAGTTGAATAGTGTGTCTCCAAAACTTATGTTCACCCAGAATCTCAGAACGTGACTTTATTTGGAAACACAGTCTTTGCAGATGTAATTAGTTATGTTAGGGTGAGGTCATACTAGATTAAAGTGGGCCCTGCATCCAAAGAATGGTGCTCTTACAAGAAGAGAAGTGGACACACAGAAAGCAGACACAGTGGAAGGGAAATCACCATGTGAAGATGAAGGTGAAGACAAAGTGACACACCCATAACCCAAGCAACATCAGGTCTTACCAGCAGAAGCTAGGAGAGCAGCATGGAACAGACTCTCCGTTTGAGCATCCAAAAGGAACCAACTTTGCCAACATCTTGATTTGGGACTTCTGGCCTCAGGAAGAGTAGAGAATAAATTTCTATTGTTTTCACTTCAGTTCAGTTCAGTTGCTCAGTCGTGTCCGACTCTTTACCACCCCATGAAATTCAGCACACCAGAACTCCCTGTCCATCACCAACTCCCGGAGTTCACTCAAACTCACATTTTAAGCCACCAAAAAAAAAAAAATCTCATGTGCCCAAGGCTAGGACATTAGGAAGCAAAGCCATAGGGATAAAGGTAGTCACAACTTCTCTTTCCATCTTCCGGGGGGAAAAGAAAAAAGAGAGCAAGATCAAATTCACTTCTATTCAATATTTACTTATCATGAATCTCTTACTGAAAGATATTGTGTAGGACCAAACCACAGATACCTCCAATGGGTTAGCTACTTTGAATCCATCAACTTGAGAAGAAACAAGACCATTTTCTTAAAGAAACTTGATATAAAGAAAATAGACTGCCTCCCCAAAATTAAGTCATAAATGGTTAAGTCATAGGTGGTTGCCCTAACACACAGCAGAGAGGCATGTTCAATGGGCTTTCGTAGATAAGGAGAAGGGGTGAGCATTGAAAGCCTTCAGAGCTGAGGAAACATGTAAGTCTTCAGCTGATTTCCAAGGATAGTAGGATTTGAATTGGCACTTCAGCCTTGGTGGAGGAAAGGCAGTAACAGAAGAAAGGACAATGACAGTGAGCATGTGGGACATTCTAGGAGAGGAGTCTGCAGTAGGAAACAAGAGGAAAGTTACAGGGTCACACTGCATCAGCGCACTCTCTGGGGGAACTCCACACTTTGCTTTCTTCCCTTGCCAAGGTCTAAGTCCAGCTGAATCACTGTGCTAACTGAGAAAACTAGCCCAGTGTCCAGCGTAAGATAGGTGCTCAGTAAGTGTTTGTTCAATGGCCCATCTACTTTACTGACATCTATTTCTTCAGTTACAGAGATCAGTTCCACAGACATTCTGACTATGGACATGATGAAGGAGAGGGTCAGGCCCCTGGAAGCATCTCACTTGCTTGACTACCACACACCAGACATCTGGGTTGAGCACGTGAGATAAGCAGATGCCAATTGTACTCAAGTTTTTGTAGCAGGGGATGACAAAGGAGTATCACTCTTTCAGACATTTTTCTTCTCTTGAGGATTTTGGAAAACCAGGAATTTGGGGAAACAATAAGCTGAAAATAAATGAAAAGGGAGAAACATTAAAATATATTTTTTAAAACACATTCTCCGCTCACTGGGGCCAACATCTCTTGTGAGAGTAAGAAGGAGGTCTGGTTCGATAGTGATAAAAATCACCATTAGCTTATTATTTTTACAATGCTTTCTCCAAAAGCAGAATCAAGAAAAGGATGACTATAACATTATAAGGAAAATCATATCTGGAAAGGGAAGACTCAGAACTTAATAAAGCAGCTTCAGCCCTAGTGTTACTCCTGTAGAAGCTTAGGAAACAGCACATCATTTTCCACATTCTTTTCCCACAGCCATGAAGACCTGGAAAGCACAGCAAGATGGAGCCTCTGTCCTGGGTTTCTAGAGGTAGACAGACACAACACACCCTCTGCCAACACACAGAGGACATACCATTGTGATAAAGGAACTTGGGTTGGGTGAAGCCAATGAGATTTCCGGGTCTTTAATGCCTCTTGAGAAACCTGTATGCAGGTCAGGAATCAACAGTTAGAACTGGACATGGAACAGACTGGTTCCAATCAGGAAAAGGAGTACATCAAGGCTGTATATTGTCACTTTGTTTATTTAACTTCTATGGAGAGTACATCATGAAAAACGCTGACTGTGCAATTGAACTGAACTGAACTGAATGCAGCAAAACCTACTTTGTCCTAAGACAAAAGTTTAGAATNCAATCAGGAAAAGGAGTACATCAAGGCTGTATATTGTCACTTTGTTTATTTAACTTCTATGGAGAGTACATCATGAAAAACGCTGACTGTGCAATTGAACTGAACTGAACTGAATGCAGCAAAACCTACTTTGTCCTAAGACAAAAGTTTAGAATAAAAACTAAAAGATGGAGAGGAGAACTTTGTTGTTGTTCAGTCACTCAGTGGTGTCTGACTCTCTGCGACCCCATGGACTGCAGCACACCAGGCTGCCCTGTCCTTCACTGTCTTCCAGAGTTTGCTCAAACTTATATTCATTAAGCTGATGATGCATCCAACCATCTCATCCTCTGTTATCTCCTTCTCTTCCCATACTCAATCTTTAACAGCATCAGGGTCTTTTCCAATAAGTCAGTTCTTCACCTCAGGTGGCCAAACTTCTGGAGCTCCAGCTTCAGCATCAGTCCTTTCAAAAAATATTCAGGACTGATTTCCTTTAGGATTGACTGGTGTGATCTCCTTGTTGTCCAGGTGATTCTCAAGAGTCTTTGTCAGCAACACAGTTTAAAAGCATCAATTCTTTGGCACTCAGACTTCTTTATGGTCCAGCTCTCACACTGTACATGACTATTGGAAAAATTATAGCTTTGACAAGACTACCTTTGTCAGCAAAGTGACATATTTGCTTTTTAATGCACTGTCTAGGTTTGTCATAGTTTTTCTTCCAAGGAGCAAGCATCTTTTAATTTCATGGCTGCAGTCACCATCCACAGCAATTTTGAAGCCCAGGAAAATAAAATCTGTCACTGTTTCCATTTTTTTCCCCATTTATTTGCCATGAAGTGATGGGGCCAGATGCCATGTTCTTAGTNTCTAGGTTTGTCATAGTTTTTCTTCCAAGGAGCAAGCATCTTTTAATTTCATGGCTGCAGTCACCATCCACAGCAATTTTGAAGCCCAGGAAAATAAAATCTGTCACTGTTTCCATTTTTTTCCCCATTTATTTGCCATGAAGTGATGGGGCCAGATGCCATGTTCTTAGTTTTTTGAATGTTGAGTTTTAAGCCAGCTTTTTCACTCTCTCTTTCACTTTCATCAAGAAGCTCTTTAGTTCCTCTTCATTTTCTGCAATTAGGGTGGTGTCATCTGCATATCTGAGGTTATTGATATTTCTTCTGGCAATCTTAATCCAAGCTTGAGCTTCATCCAGCCAAGCAGTTTGCATGAGGTACTCTTCGCATAAGTTAAATGAGCAGGGTGACAATACATAGCCTTGACGTACCCCTTTCCCAGTTTTGAATCAGTTCTTTGTTCCATGACCAGTTCTAACTTCTTGATCTGCACACAGATTTTGCAGAAAGCAGGTAAGGTATTCCCATCTCTTGAAGAATTTTCCACAGTTTGCTGTGATCCACACAAAGGCTTTAGCATAGTCAGTGAAGGAGAAGTATATGTTTTTCTAGGACGCTCTTGCTTTTTTCTGTGATCCAATAGATGTTGGCAATTTGCACTCTGGTTCCTCTGCCTTTTCTAAATCCAGCTTGTACATCTGGAAGTTCTAGAATAACAATCTTCAAAATACATACTAAGCATTAAACTCTAATCTCCACAGTACACTATTTGTGAAGGAAACAATGATTGTTTGTCACTATCTGATCCATTTCCTTTCCTCTTAACACATACACCCATAATAGCCTTAAAATAAGCAAGGTAGCAGATGAGTAGCCCTATGAAGAGTCATTATCTATATTAAATAAATTGATGATGCACAAGACAAAAATGCTGTCTGTGTGGCTTCCATTAACTGACCCTGGAGACAGACAGTAACAATAGCAAATACATTGAACATTTAATGTGCATCAAGTATTTTTCCAAGAAGTTTACATACATTATTCTGTCTAAAGCTCAGGACAACTCCATAATCCTGATTTTATGGATGAGGAAGCTGAAGTTCAGAAAGATTACATCACTTGCCCAAGGTCATACTGCTGATAAACAGTAGAATTGAAATGAATCTAGAGTGTGGCTTCAGAGCTCACCTTCTTAAGCCATATGCTGATTGTCTCTTCACTCTTCCCAAGCCCATCTGAGGTTAGAGGGTTCTCCCAAGGTCACAGAGTTGGCAAAGGGTCAACTACAGTCTAGACTTTTTTTCTTCCTTCTTCACTGCCCTGTCTCTCCCTAGTATCTTCCCCTTGACTTCATCTCCTCCCCCGCTTGTCCCCCAGGACTTCCTGTTAGAATCCTGGTTGTGTTCTAGTCCCAGGGGGCTGCATTTCTAAGGTAGTTTAGGACACTAGCCTTCTATACTAAAACATGGCAGTGTCACAGATACGCGGCTAACTGAACTAAACTCCATCATCCTACCCACTGCCTTTGAGGTTCATTACTTGCTTTTGCTATTTGTGTGTTTTTATAAATTTTTTAAGTTTTCCAAGTGATTCTGCTGGGCAGTCAGAATAGAAAACTCTGCTCAAAGGGAAGTTAAAGATGATGAATAAAAGTTGGCCCGTCTGCACCTCCTGTGAAGAAACTGTTCCCACACCACTGACTGTGAAGGATCTGGCCTGCCTACACTCTGGGCCAGGGTGGTTCTCCGCAGAGCCTCCCCTTCCACTCTGCGGCCACGGAGGCGCCGCAACGGGAGGAGTTGGGTCTGCAGCGGAGGCACCTCCCAGGGGTTCCTGGCGTCCTGCTGCAGTCAGTGTGCCAAGGTAACACTGGGAACGCTGTTCTCAAGGAGAATTTTAAGGCTTAGGTAAAGCCTCGGAGAACCCCCCCACTTCTGCTCTTCTTTCTAAACAAGTCTTCGAAACTCCACGGAAAGTGCTGGAAGCAGAGGAGAGGCCAGGCTCTGCAGAAGCCAGCTCCGAGCCCAAGCAGGAGGAATTGCAGCCAGGTTCCAAACGTTTATTTCCAAGGCTAATCATGGGCAGAAACAGAGGATGTGACCTGAAGGATTTGACATATCCCGTCTCTCAACTGTTTAGCCGGTTTTATTTCCTTTCAGATGCACGGAACTTGGATGGGGGTTGAGGGAAGGTGCAAAAATCGAAATCTGGGTTTACAACAGAATCCCAGAGCCTCAGGAGGCAGTTTGTGGAGAGGTGCTGGACGACACTTCACGGTGCACCCGCCATCCCTGCTCTTTAAGCCGCAGCCTCGCCCAGTGAGATGGTAGATACATCAGCCAAGATGTGCGCCATTCAGCGCGCCCCGCCCCCACGCCCCTCCTAACCTGCCTCCCCATCCCCAGGGGACCTGACGAGCCCAGCTTCTTGCTTTAGGAATCGAAACAGAATTCCTGACAGTGATCTGAGAAGGCTGGGTGGAGGCGAGTAAGAAAACCTAGGTAAAAACCAACAATTTTGTTCCCTTGCCTTCATATTTATGAACCAACAACTTGGGGATTTCCAGCATACCTGTCACAGCTTTTTTTTTTTCCCCTCCCCCAAGTTAAGTAGAGCTGAGCCAAGTTTTCTTTCTTCTTTCCCTGGAGAAAACAAGGGGAAAAAGACCTGTGTCCTGTATTTTAAAACATCTGGTGAGGCCATCAGGAGGAAAAAAAAAAAACCTAAAGGCTATATATAATTTAACTTACCTTTTGGGATAGTTTTTATTACATTTACTTTCTTGGATATACACAAAAAAAGTTTGGCATTTCCCCCATTAGTTAATGGGTTCGGAATTTTATTAATCAATGTCTAAATGTTCGTAAAATAACAACACCTTTTAAAAGCAGGGCAAGGACCATTTCCAAATGCTTCCAGTCAGAAGGAATAATATTAAAATGCAGGTTAGATATGTGCTAAAACCAGTCTTTGGGGAGCGGGACATAAGCTCTCAATTATCCCAGCCACCTCCAGAGCCAGAGATCAAGGCCAGAAATGCTCCCCTGGCCAAGGAATGTACCCAAGAACTGGGCGGACAGAGCCCTCAGGCAGCCAAGCTGAACTCACTTCCCTCCATCCAAGCCCCACTGGAAACCCACCTCTAGTCCAGCCCCAGCAGTGGGGCATTAATCACTTGTCTCCAGGAAGTGGGCAGCCCTCTACATGCTAAAAAAGGTACAAGTGTATCTTACATCTTCCTTTCAGAGTCACATGTTTACTATGACTTTTATTGAGAACAGGGACCATGTTTCTGCTCACATTTAATAATTATCAAACTCCCAGCACAGAGCCGGATATAAAATAGGTACTTAATATGCAATTAATGAATATCCAGCAACTTCACTCCTAGGTAACACATCAGAGAGAAGTGAGTGCATTTGTTCATCAAATATCATGGGTGCAAAGGCTCTTGGCAGATCTGTTCTTAACAGCCAAGATCTGAAAACAACCCATGTCTGTCAGTAGTCAAATGGATAAATAGAATGTGGGATATTTGTGCAATGGAATACCCCGAAATTTTAAAAAGAATAAGAAAACAAAGTTATTATTCTATTCAATGACACACTATTGAGCAAAAGAAGCTCCCTAAAATGTGTAATTACCTTTATTTTATAGTTCAAGAACAGAATAAATGTGTGATGAGGGAAGTCAGAAAAGTAGTTGCTTCTGATGGGGGCAGGTAGTTGTAGGCAGGTGCCAGGGGTACTGACTGGGAAGAGTTCAGAACTCCTTGAGGAGCTGGAAGTCCTGTCTTTAGTTTGAGGTGCAACAGATGGTAAGTTATCCCATACCAAGAATGATAACTAGTGAAGGAAAGCTGTGATTTAGCACTCTGCCTAAGAATTTGACCTAATTAGATGTCCTGTTACAAAAGAAAAGCTCCAGGAAAGCAGTGACTTGTCCCTGGTCATCCTGAATCCTAGCACCCAGAACAGGGCCCATCAGAGTAAACACGTTCGTGAATGAAGTCCCACCAGTTCGTGAATGCTGGCCATGCTCCTCCCCTGATCCGCCCACCCTGTCATGCTCACTCACTGCTCTCCCCACCTGTGAGAACCTGCTGGGCCTGGAGGCCAGCACTGCCCCCAGTCCCAGTGTCTAGCGGGCACACCTTAGATGTCCACCTCAGCTAGCCCTGTCTCCGGGGCTGGCTCTTTCTCTTCCACCTTCTCCTGCGTACCCACGCTCAACACCTCCACCCCCTCATGGACCACAGCTCCTCTATAGCCAAGAGACCATCTCATGGGTGAGTTTCCCCTTCTAGTTCCTACCACTATCATCCTAGTTCAAGCCTTGATGACCTCAAGAAATATCCCCCAGGAAGCTCCAATCCATAATTCCCCCCCACCCACCAGATCAGTCTTCCTTGCACACAGTTTGAATCCTGGCACTCTCCTGTCCATAGACTTTCACAGGGTCTTCTTCATTGTCTGCCAGGTGAGACACCGTACTCCTTGGCCTGGCACTCAAGATCCTCTGAACCTAGGCCTCAAAATGCCTTTTTAATCTTATCTCCTATTATCCTTTCACAGGCACCTTTCCTTTAAGTCAAACTGAATGACTTGAAATCTCTAACCAAATGTGGCAGTTTCCCACCCCAGCACCTTTGCTTATCGCTTTCCCTCCCCAGGAATGCCTTCCTCGCTTGTCTCTTCACGTGGCACCCCCTGCATCGTGATCCGCTCCGCTTGAGATCTTCACCATCTTTAACAAATGCTTAATCTTCCTATTGCCTCTCAGCATGCGCTCTGAATTCCCCAGCTGTTTGTCCTTAGTTCCTGCTCTCAACTGATTTTTTTTTCTATTTGCATTATTCTTATGGCTTACTATTTGGTATCTTATGGTAGCATTTTAAGCTCACTTAGGGCAGAAGACAGGTCTTCCTCCTCTTTCAACTCACACAGTATGTTGTCTTCAGACAAGATTAAATGCATGTTGATAGAATAAATATATGAAGGGAAGGAATCAGCCCTCAATTAACTGCTATGTTTAATAATATTCAATAAATTAATTTACACTTAGGGGTAAATAAGTGCTAAAAGAATTATACACGCAAAGATATTTTAACTGTAACTGGGAACAACTCATCGAATGAAAGAATGGCTGTAATGACTGAACTTCATGCATGTAATATTGGAGCTTTCTGACACCACCTCAGATCAGATCAAGAATTCATCTGCTTTGGATAAAATCAGCCTTAAAGACTGGCTAGGCCTGGATGTTGCAAGGTTCCCAAGAGGCATTTATCTTCCTTGTAACCTGATACAACCTTACAGTACCACTCAGCTCAAAATAAAACAAGACTAACTGTTACCCCCTCTCTGCCATGTGTAGAGACTGTTACCTTCTCTCTGCCATGTGTAGAGACGGTTACCCCCTCTCCACCGTATGTAGAAACTGTTACCCCTTCTCCACTGTGTGTGGAGACTAACTGTTACCCCCCTCTTGGCTGAGTGTAGAGACTGTTACCCCCTCTCTGCCGTGTGTAGAGACTGTTACCCCCTCTCCACCGTATGTAGAAACTGTTACCCCCTCTCCACTGTGTGTGGAGACTAACTGTTACCCCCTCTCGGCCGAGTGNCCCCCTCTCCACTGTGTGTGGAGACTAACTGTTACCCCCTCTCGGCCGAGTGTAGAGACTGTTACCCCCTCTCTGCCGTATGTAGAGACTGTTACCCCCTCTCCACTGTGTGTAGAGACTGTTACCCCCTCTCTGCCGTGTGTAGAGACTAACTGTTACCCCTCTCCGCCATCTACTACAATGAGCAGTTTTAAGACAATGGCTGACTTCCCCAGGCTCAGTTTCCTTCTGTCAGATCTTGTTCTGCCAGTCTTATGAGGAAGAGCGATCCAACGTCAGCAAGTAGAAGGCGCCAGTGTGTGGCCCTTAGGATTGTAGCTTCTGCTTGGGCCCTTGGCTGCAGCCTGTGTGCTTGTGGTCCTGGCTGGCTCCTTGTGACTTTGGCGGGAAAAGGGAATCTGCCCCTTTCCATCCCCGGACCCTGCAGGGGAATGTTCTAACCTTTCTCCAGTCCTTGTGGGAAGTTATACTAGGAGGCAATTTGAGGCAGGCTCTTATGAATTCCTCCACTTCTGAATTCACTAAGACCAGAGGAGCTTTTCCCAGGGACGAGAGAAACATTCCAGTCTGCTGACATAAAAATGCCCATGGGAGAGTCC
>SJYA01013197.1:0-10910 GCA_006410615.1 Neotragus moschatus
ACACACACACACACACACACACACACACACACACAGTTAGACCCTTTATGGCTGGCCGGTGTCTGTCCAGCAGCCTCAGGCATGCTTGACCTGCCCCGTCCGGGCCCTGCACTATGGCCCCAGAGACACAGGCGACCCTCCCCGGGGAAGGCCCTGAGCCTTCCGGGGCTTCAGGGCAGGCGGCCAAGGCACTGGAAGGAGGTGGGAGCATGGGCCCCTCCGTGTTTTCGACCCTCTCTCTGTGCAGCTGGAGATCTGGGACGCTGATGTTCCCCGGGGACCTGCTGAGTCCCGTGGAGCTGTGTGCACACCCTCCTGTCTTCCCTTGGCTTGTTGACCGACTGCCTGCACCTGCTTGGGGGAACAGTTGGTATCGGCTCATTTCCCAGATGGGAGACTGAGGCCCAGAGGGGTCAGCCTCCTGGCTGTCCACAGTCAGGCCGGTATAAGTGGGGACCGGACTCAAAGTCACAATCCTGGTCTGTCTGGCTCCAGGGCAGGAAGTGCCTGCTGCGTCATCACGGTGCTGACACTCACAGGCCGCGCCTCTCGTCCTCGCAAATGGCAAGTCACAGGCCATTGTCCCCCTGTCTGTGGCTGTGAAATGGGTCCAGACTTAACGACTGGCCAAGGCCACAGCTGGGAGGTGGCAGAGCCAGGATTCAATCCTAAGGCCTGCCCCCACCCGCAGTCCTAACCCAGCCCACCCACCTGCCTCCCCCACAGACACCCTCTGTTTGGCCGCAACGTGCCCCTGTCCAGCGGCTCAGGCTTCATCATGTCGGAGGCGGGCTTGATCGTCACCAACGCTCACGTGGTGTCCAGCACCAACACCGTCTCGGGCCGGCAGCAGCTCAAGGTGCAGCTGCAGAATGGTGACACCTACGAGGCCACCATCAAGGACATCGACAAGAAGTCGGACATCGCCACCATCAAGATCCACCCCAAGGTGAGCGAGCAGGTAGGGAGGTGAGGCGGGGAGCCCTTCCTGGACCCTGGGGCTCAGAGACCTCTCAGCCCCACCTTCCCGTCAGACACTCAGAGGAACCGAGGTCCCTGGGGACTGGCAACATGTCCTAGTCTTGGGTCTAGTCAGACTAGAGCCCCGATATCTGGACACTGCCCTGCAGGGCCCTAAGTGGCCCATGCAGGGCAGAGCAGACGGCTGTCGAGGAAATATGCCGCTCCCACATGGAGGGTGGAGGGTCTCCAAGGCTGAGGACACTTCCACTGTCCCTCCTGGGCCTATTCCTAGAGATGCCACTGTCCCCCTGGGGGTCACAGAAGGGGAGACTCCCTCCTGCATGCTTCTTGCTGCTCAGCTTTGTGGTCCCGGCTCCATGGGGCACTGGTGTGACTTGTGCCCTGCCCATGCCATGCAGTCCATGGGGGCGGGCGGGGGGGCGGGCCCATGTGGCTGGTGAGTCCAGCTTGGTTGAGCTTGCACCCAGCTTCTGCTCTTTCTGAATAAAAGTTGCCAGGACTTGAGACCATCAATGTCTTGCAAGGAGGCCTCCTGTTGCCTGGTCACGCGAGAGGGAATTCAGTGACTCCACGAAATTATCCTCAGGGAAACCCTCGCCCACTTTCGGAGCCCTGTCAGTTGTTCCTGAGCCCAGGGCACCACCTCTGTGTTGGAGATGGGGAAACTGGGGGTGACGGGAGGGCCATACTCAAGGTCAGAGGTTGGCAGACTTTTACCGTGAAGCGCAGACAGTGGATGATGTAGGCTTCGCAGGCCCCATGGTCTCTGTTGCAACCTCTCCACTCTGAACCGTCCTGGGAAGGCGGCCACAGGCCAGACAGATGGCTGGGCTGCGGTCCAGGGAAAGACGTGTTTACAGAAGAGGCTGCTGGATCTGGCTGGATTTGGCTGAGGGCCATAGTATGCGCCCCCTGCCCGAGGACCCCTGTGGGGAGAGGCAGAGCCGTTCAGAACCCTGGGTGTGCGGCCGCTGGGTCTCTCCCCTTCCAGGCACTGGAATCTCCCCCTGGGGAGTGGAGGGGTGCATCCTTGCAGCCACCAAAGATGCTGGCAGGGTCAGTAAGACCAGGTATCCTGGTGCCCAGATGATCCCAGTGCCTGCAGGGGTTCTCCTGACCGCAGGCCTGACTTCCAGCCCCAAGCCCTGCGATAAACAGGGCTTTGGGGGAAGCTGCTGACCTGCCTTGTCCCCTCTGGGTCCTCGTCCCAGATGCCCCTCCCTGGGTCCCCACCTGGGACCCCGTGTGCTCTTGCAGAGGCTTCACTGCCCAGCAGCACAGAATGTGGCACGTTGAGGCTCCATGCCTCCCACATGGGCACAGCTGCTCAACGCCTCCTTAACCCTCACTTCTGTGTACAGCATCTTTCCTGCTTTATCAAGAGCTGCTGTGAAAAACAGAAAACTTCTTACTTGACTTGGAGGCAGACAGTACACAGGGGATGCTCCTGACATGGGAGGAGAGGCCAGGCAGATGGAGCCCACGGTCCTGAGGGTCTGTGGCTCAGGGTCCTGCCTTCTGACCTCCAGAGTCAGCAGAGGCCCCTGGGATCTGGGCGCAGCTGTGCCTCCGGGCTGTGCCCAGCCAGACCTCTCTGTGTCCTCCCTGGCGTGGGCCCTGTGGCCTGCCTTGGGGAGACCTGTGATCGCGGGTGGGCTGAGCCCCTGCTCTGCGAATGCCAGCCCTGGGTCTGGTGGCCCCCAGGGGTCGGCCAGCCTTGTGTCGGCCTGATGGCTCCCTGATGGCTCTGCTGCTCCGGGGACCACCCTGCCCAGGGGCCTGGCCGTAATTTGGCTCTGGTCCCACCAAAGGCCCACCACTGAGCTTCCCTTCCCATGTCCTCCCCGCCTCCCCCCACCCCCCAGAAAAAGCTCCCGGCGCTGCTCCTGGGCCACTCGGCAGACCTGCGGCCCGGCGAGTTCGTGGTGGCCATCGGCAGCCCCTTCGCCCTACAGAACACGGTGACCACTGGCATCGTCAGCACAGCCCAGCGGGACGGCCGGGAGCTGGGCCTTCGGGACTCGGACATGGACTACATCCAGACGGACGCCATCATCAACGTGAGTCCGCACAGCAGCCTCAAAGCCGGTCCCCAGAGCCCCGCCCCCAGAGCCCCGCCCCCGCAGAGCCCCGCCCACAGAGCCCCTCTATCTCTCCAATATGTCCACTGGCTGAAAGTTCTTTCTTTACATTAAGTGGAGCTCTGACTCCCGGGAGTTCTGCCGCGCGCACCAGGCCGGCCCTCGCAGTCTTAGAGGCCGCAGCCCTGATCTGGAACAGCCTTTCAGCGTCAGAGAGATGCAGCCAAGACCTCAGAAATGTCTTTGCCTAAATCACACACCCCATCAACCTCATTACCACTATGATCGCTGCCACTATTATTATTTTATTGGATGCCACTTCTTGCATTCACAAAGCCCTTTGCCCAGATACCCAGCACCCGTCCCCTCTCTGCTTTGCCATGGTTTAGACCCTCTTCTGGGAAGTGTTGGTCTTTGAAAGACTTCTCGATGCCAGTGGGATGAGAAACGGTGCCCTGTCCTGCATCCACCAGGGAGGGTGGAGACACGGATGAGAGGCTGGAGGGAGCCCATGAGGTCTGGTTGGACAGCACCGGCCAGCTCAGACCCTGAAGATCAGAGACGGCTGTGCACTTGGCCGCTGTGGGCCTCAGCCTTCTTGTCTGTGGAATGGGCGCTGAGGCCTTTCAAGCCCGTTGTGCTCAGTTGCTCAGTCGTGTCTGACTCTTTGCGACCCCATGGACTGTAGCCTGCCAGGCTCCTCTATCCCTGGAATTTTCCAGGCAAGAATAATGGAGTGGGTTACCATTTCCTTCTCCATTCAACCCTATTGGGGGAGAAAATTCAGTTACATGTTTCTGGGCCAGTTGGATGGTAGTTTCTAAAGAAAAAGCTTCAGAAACTCTCCAGGAGGGGAGGTGCAGGGCCCGGCTGACATGCATTTCCTCCCTGCAGTACGGGAACTCCGGGGGACCGCTGGTGAACCTGGTGAGTATCCCCTGGGGCAGGAGCCTTGGGTTTTCTGGGGCCCTGTTCACACTGGGGCGGGCGGCACAGCCTCAAGGGGGTTTTGGGACCCAGAACACGGCCCTCATGCCTTCACACCCAATGGTCTGGGGGCCCCGGAGGAGGATGCGACCCCAAGCATGTGCTGCCCCCAGGGGAGCTGGCGCTGTCGGCAGAGCAAGGGAGGTCTCAGAGCAGCGGGACCCAGTGCCTGTGGTGGGCCTGGGGCAGGGGACACGGGTCAGGGGCTGGTCCCCTCGACATCGTGGTGACGGGAGAGAGCTGGGCTTGCCACGCCCCTCGGCCCCCAGGCTCCCTGGGGCTGGTGTCTGGGCTGTGTAAGGTTGGGTGCAGGCAGGGTCCCGCGGGAGCGCTGGGGCAGGGCTGTCCTCAGGCTCCCCTGGGAGGAGCTGTGTCCCGCAGTGGGGTCTCAGGTGGAAGATCAGGCCGAGCTGCACCTGCCTCCTTGTGTGTGGGGGCAGGACAGGGAGGGAGCCCAGCTCTAAAGGGACAAACAGTGGAGGATGCTGGGGGCTGCCCTGGCCCCACGTCCCCCAGCCTTGCTTCTTGAAAGAGGGGATAGAGGGTCCCTCAGTCCTCACCACGTCCCTCTTGGCTCTAGCCCCTCAGAAGGCTGGCTAGGGCGTCCTCGGTCAGTAGACACAGCTTCTGGGGAGCAGACTGTAGCTTCCCAGGTCAGCACTCTGCAGTGATGGAGCAAGGGGGTCAGATGTGGAGGCAAACGGCGAGAGAGGTGGGGCCCCTGACTCAGCCTGGAGCCTGGAGCACCTGTAGGGAGCTTCTCAGGGAGGATGCTGACAGCCAGGGCCCCCCGTCTGGGAGCCGAGTTGCATGGATGTGCTGCTCTGCCACTGAGGGCAGTGGCCACTTGGGCTCTGGGTGTGACCACCCGCTCTGACCTCCTGCCCAGGACGGCGAGGTCATCGGCATCAACACACTCAAGGTCGCAGCCGGTATCTCCTTTGCCATCCCCTCGGACCGCATCACGCGCTTCCTCTCGGAGTTCCAGGACAAGACCGGCAAAGGTACGGGGCGCCACGGGGGTCAGGGACGCTGCCCCAGGGCTGAGCTCACAGCCTCCAGCCCCGATCTCACAGTGCTTGGTCATGGCACCCACTCTCCAGCCCACCCTGATGTCCCGAGGCCCCCACCCGGGACGCCTCAGCCTCTCTCCCACCCCCTCCTCACCTCGTGACGATGACCACCCCCACCCCTCTAGACGGGCCCCTCTGGCTGGGGCTCAGCCGTCCCACCTCGCCTCTAAGGTGGTGGCCCCTAGGTTTCACTTGTCTGAGCCACTCCATAGTTGCCAGACCCAGACAGAACTTCCTTCTATCCCGTTAACCCATCTGCCCTCCCAGCCAGCAACCCATCCACCCACCCACCCACACATCCTTCCAACCTCCGTTCCACCCACGCACCAGCACCGTCCACTCACGCCTCCATCCGCCGACCCTTCCTTCCTGCCTGCTTTCTCTCGCTTTCCTTCCTTCTGTTCACGCCTGCATCCACCCCTCCTGCACTTCCTTATCTGTCTAGCTTTTGAGGTGATGGCTTTCCTTCTTCACCTTCTGATATGGTGAATTTCTTTGGTTGGCTTTATAATATTAAACTGTCCTTGCATTCCTGGAATAAACTTCACTTACTCGTGATGTGTTATCCTGCTTTGTATATTGCTAGGCTAGATTTGCTGAAAGCATTTCAAGACTTTCCACAGCTATCTTCATGAGGAATGTGGGTGTAGTTCTCTTTCTGGTTCTGGTGTTGGGATAATGAGCTAAGAAGGGGCTTAGACACTGTGAGCTGAGACAGAAGCTCCCCCTGTCTGTCCCTTCTACTCTCCGTTTCTCTACTGCAGGGCTATTTTACTTCTGACACATCTGGTCAGCGATAAGTGGGGTTTCCCCTTGCCAAGCTGGGTGTCTTACAATTTAGCTCAGTTCTGACACTGTCTACCTGGAGATACCATCAGACCCCGCAAGCTAAGGGCTCAGTCCTGTGACTGCCCCCAGCCCTGCCTTCCGATGCCCATTGCATACTGTGACCATAAATCAGAATTGCCCATGATCCCTTTTTGGGGTTGGATCGTTTGCTAGAGCAGGAAGACTGTTTTCTCAGCAGATAACCAGTTTATTGTAAAGGAAATGTCTCAGGAGCAGCCTGATGAAAGAGCTGCACAGGGCAAGGTGTGGGGGAAGGATGCAGAGCCCATGGCCTCTGGGTGCACCTCCACGCGATCGCCAACCCAGAAGCTCTTCAAACCCATCTTTCTGGGTTTCTGTGGCGGCCGCGTGACAGGCATGGCTGACTCAGCTGCTGTGTATGTGCGTTAGTTGCCCGGTCGTGTTCAACTCTGTGCAACCCCATGGACTGTCGCCCATCTACTGTCAACCGTAGCTTCTCTGTCCATGAGGTTCTCCAGGCGAGAATACCAGAGTGGATTGCCATGCCCTCCTCCAGGGGATCTCCCTGACCTAGGGACTGAAGCTGGGTCTCCTGCATTGCAGACGGACTCTACCATCTGAGCCCCAAGGGAAGCCTCTGAATAAGTTATTAGCCGCTGGCAATTGATTCAACCTCTAGTTCATCTCCTCTCCCCCAAGCAAGGCAGAGAAGGCTGAGGGGAAACGTTCCAATCCTCCAATTATGTGGTCGGTTCCCCTTGCAACCAACCGACACCCTTAGGGACTTTCCAAAGGTCACCTCATTGACATCAAGTCAAAGGGACTTGTGAATAACGAAAAGCCATGTGAGAGTTAGACCACAAGGAAGGCTGAGCACCAAAAAAAAATAAAAGAACGCCGAGCACCAAAGAACTGATGCTTTCAAAATGTGGTGCTGGAGAAGACCCTTGAGAGTCCATGGACAGCAAAGAGATCAAACCAGGCAATCTTAAAGGAAATCAGCAATGGAATATTCATTGGAAGGACCGATGCTGAAGCTGAAGCTCCAGTATTTTGGCCACCTGATGCAAAGAGCTGTCATGGAAAAGACCCTGATGTTAGGAAAGATTGAGGACAGCAGGAGAAGGGGACGACAGAGGATGAGATGGTTGGATGGCATCATTGACTCAATGAACATGAGTTTGACCAAACTCCAGGAGATGGTGAAGGACAGGGAAGCCTGGCGTGCTGCAGTCCATGGGGTTGCAAAGAGTCGGACACGACTTAGTGACTGAACAACGAGAACAACTTCACCTTTAGAGGTCTGGAACTATTTCAGAAGCTGTGAGGGAAAAAAATGTCCTTTAGAAATCTGATCACTTTAGGGAAGTACAAAAGTTTCAGGAGCTGTGTGTTAGGAACCCTGGATGAAGAACAAAATATGTACATTTCTTATTATTAGTCACAGCATCACAGAAATAGTCACTCATTTTCAGTTTTCCAGAATCGTTTGTGTAGAACTGATATATATCTTCCTTAGGCATCAGTTCGGAGAAGCCAGTGGCACCCCACTCCAGTACTCTTGCCTGGAAAATCGCATGGATGGAGGAGCCTGGTGGGCTGCAGTCCATGGGATCGTGAAGATTCAGACACAACTGAGCGACTTCACTTTCACTCTTCACTTTCATGCATTGGAGAAGGAAATGGCAACCCACTCCAGTGTTCTTGCCTGGAGAATCCCAGGGATGGAGGAGCCTGGTGGGCTGCCATCTATGGGGTCACAGAGAGTTGGACACGACTGAAGCAACTTAGCAGCAGTAGCAGCAATAGGCGTCAGAATTCTCCTGTAAGACAGTCAGGGCTTGAAGTTACTTTGTGGCAAGATTTTTAACTACTTCGATTTCTTTAATAAATACGGATCTATAAAAAGTGTTAGTCTCTCAGCCTTGTCTGNAGTTGGACACGACTGAAGCAACTTAGCAGCAGTAGCAGCAATAGGCGTCAGAATTCTCCTGTAAGACAGTCAGGGCTTGAAGTTACTTTGTGGCAAGATTTTTAACTACTTCGATTTCTTTAATAAATACGGATCTATAAAAAGTGTTAGTCTCTCAGCCTTGTCTGACTCTCTGCAATCCCGTGGACTGTAGCCCCACCAGGCTCCTCTGTCCATGGCATTCTCCAGGCAAGAATACTGGAGGGGGCTGCCGTTCCCTTCTCCAGGGGATCTTCCTGACCCAGGGATGGAATCCAGGTCTCCTGCGTCACAGACAGATTCTTTACTGTCTGAGTCACCAGGGAAGCGCACAGAGGGCTATGGAGGTTATCTGCTGCTTCTTGAGGGAACTTTCGTAGTCTGAAATTTTCAAGAAACATATTCCGTTTATCTCTGTTGTCAGGTTCATTGAGATCTAGTTGTTCATATTAGTCTCTTATCTTCGTAACACCTGTAGAATCTGTAGTGATGTCACCTCTCTCATTCCTGATATCAGTCATTGTGTATTTTTCCCCCCAATTAGTCTGGCTAAAAACGTATCAATTTTATTGATTACAAAAAATCAACTTTGGGTTTTCATTTGTTTTCTCCACTTTTTCCATTTTCTAATTCTTTGATTTCTGTTCTTTATTTTGTCTTTTCTTCTGCCTACATTAGATTTCATTTGATCTTCTTCTTCTAGTTTTAAGGCGAAGGCTGAAGTCACTGATTTGATATCTTTCTTTTTGTCTGATATTGGCACTTCGGTGCTATTAATTTCCCTCTAAGTACTGCTTTACCTCCATCCCATGAAGTTTGGTACACTGTATTTTGTTTTGTGTTTTCAATTTAAAATGCTTTCTAATTTCTCTTTTGATCTATTCCTTAAAGTTGGGTTATTTAGAAGTATATATATTGACTTTCCCAGTTACTGTGAATCTTGTAGATACCTTGTAGTTTAATTCCACTGTGGCCAGGGAGCATATTTTTGTGATATGACATTTTTAAAATGTGCTGAGACTTGTTTAGCATTTGCTGTTGCTGTTCGGTTGCTCAGTCATGTCTGACTCTTTGTGGCCCCATGGACTGCAGCGTGCCAGGCTTCCCCATCTTTCACCAGGTTTAGATTAGACTGTGTGAGGTTGTTTTGGAGTCTAAGGCATCTGCTAAGTCACAGACTGGAGAGGCTGGGGGCACAGAGCTACCACGTCAGCCTTCTATGTTTATATTGCTCCAGTCAGGGGGCCTGCCACACCGTTAGAGCTCACTGGGTGTTATCAATTAATATCTGGTTTGGGGAGAAAGCAGGAGAAGGTGACTGGTTCAGATCAGAGCAAAGCGACTTGGGGAGCCTGTGGGATGGAGGCTGGAGCTCCGCTGTCCACTGGGTCGGGTGGGGGGGCCCACCAAGAGAGCAGATGTCAGAGCTGATGTGGGTGAATGGTGCCTGACGATGAGGGTCCCCATATAGGAACCAGGACCTCTCCCAGGCCCTCAGGAGTAGCCCCGTGGTGAGAAGTGCCTCTGGGCACCTGGTGACATAGCAGCCAGGCTGGCCCCAGGAGGGTGGCCCCTGCTGCCCTCTGCTCCCTGACCAGGCCCCTCACTGAGGCTTCCACGGCGGCTCTAACCGAGTCCCAACACGCTCTGTTTCTAGACTGGAAGAAGCGCTTCATTGGCATCCGGATGCGGACCATCACGCCAAGGTGAGTGTCCGAAGGACGCTGGCGCCCGCCGCCTCTCACCCCCACCCTCCTCCCGGACCCTGGCCCCGGCGGGCCTGGCCACCAGCAGGTGCTCCCATGGACCAGACGCACCAGGCTTCTGAGCCTTTGCTCAGGTCAGTCCCTTGGCCTGGAACGCCTTTCCCCCTCAGCCTGATCCAAAGGACTCTGTTCAGCTGCTCCTCCTCCAGGAAGCCTCCCTGGAGTTTAGTTTTCCTGGGGCTACCACAACAAATCACCCCCAAGTTAGTGGCTTAAAACAACAGAAATTTTTTTCTGTCAACAGTTCTGCAGGCCCTCAGTCCAAACTCAAGGGGTCAGCAGGGCTGCGCTCCCTGGACGCCTCGGGGAAGGGTCCCTCCTTGTATCTCCCAGCTTCTGGCGGCTCTGGGTGTTTCTTGGGCTGCGTTTGCATTGCTACGAGCTCTGCCTTTCTCGTTGCATGGTGGGCACAGAGCCCCCAGATTAGAGCCAGGATATCTCCCAGACTCTCAAGAGCAGCCTCGTGGGGAGAGGTGACTCTGAGCGCCTGATCACACAGGAGGTGGGCTGGTCCAAGGACGGCGGCCCCTGCTGCCTGCTCNTGGTGGGCACAGAGCCCCCAGATTAGAGCCAGGATATCTCCCAGACTCTCAAGAGCAGCCTCGTGGGGAGAGGTGACTCTGAGCGCCTGATCACACAGGAGGTGGGCTGGTCCAAGGACGGCGGCCCCTGCTGCCTGCTCCCTCTTCTTTCTCTGATAAAAACACCAGCCATTGGATTTCGGGACCACCCTAAGTCAGGCTAATCTCATCTCGAGATTCTTAACCAGCCGCATCAGCCAAGTCCCTATGTCCAAACAAGGTCACGTTCTGAGGCCTGAGCAGACTTGAATTCTGGGAAGGGGACACCTTTCCCCGTCCCTGGAGGCCACTTCAAGGGGAGGAGATGTCTCCTCTCCTCTTGCTCAGCTGTGCTTCCCTCCCCAGCTTGCACTGGGTCCCCCGGTGGCAGAGCTGCCCACCCCCAGCCGTGGCCATGAGCTCTTTGTGAGCAAGGGCTGCGTCCTGCTCACCCCCAGGGCCAGGACCGTAACGCAGCAGGTGTCTGCAAATTCTGCGTGTGTGAAATAGGGGAGGGGCTGGGGGGAAGGAAGGGAGGCAGAGGGGAGAAGATGCAAGTCCAGGGGTTTGGAGAAGGAAGAGGTCACTGCGCTGGGGAGACCGGGGAGAACTCAGCTCACCTGAGTGACCCTCCCACTCACTCAGTCCCGAAGATGACATTCCTTCCTGTGTCGGCAACCGTGCCTCTAGGGAGTGAA
>SJYA01013198.1:0-11207 GCA_006410615.1 Neotragus moschatus
ACTGGAATTCCATCACCTCCACTAGCTTTGTTCATAGTGATGTTTTCTAAGGCCCAGTTGACTTCACATCCCAGGATGTCTGGCTCTAGATGAGTGATCACACCATCGTGATTATCTTGGTCGTGAAGAACTTTTTTGTACAGTTCTTCTGTGTATTCTTGCCACCTGTTCTTAATATCTTCTGCTTCTGTTGGGTCCACACCATTTTGTCCTTTATCGAGCCCGTCTTTGCATGAAATGTTCCTTGGTAAGTCTTTTTTTCTTGAAGAGATCTCTAGTCTTTCCCATTCTGTTGTTTTCCTCTATTTCTTTGCATTGATCACTGAGGAAGGCTTTCTTATCTCTTCTTGCTATTCTTTAGAACTCTGCATTGATGCTTATATCTTTCCTTTTCTCCTTTGCTTTTCGCTTCTCTTCTTTTCACAGCTATTTGTAAGACCTCCCCAGTAAGCCAGTTTGCTTTTTTGCATTACTTTTCCATGGAGATCGTCTTGATCCCTGTCTCCTGTACAATGTCACGAACCTCCATCCATAGTTCATCAGGCACTCTATTTTCAGATCTAGTCCCTTCTATCTATTTCTCATTTCCACCATATAATCATAAGGGATGTGATTTAGGTCATACCTGAATGGTCTAGCTGTTTTCCCTACTTTTTTCAATTTAAGTCTGAATTTGGCAATGAGGAGTTCATGATCTGAGCCACAGTCAGCTCCTGGTCTTGTTTTTGTTAACTGTATAGACCTTCTCCATCTTTGGGTGCAGAGTATAATCAATCTGATTTCGGTGTTGCCCATCTAGTGATGTCCATGTGAAGAGTCTTCTCTTGTGTTGTTTCTAGAGGGTGTTTGCTATGACCAGTGCATATTCTTGGCAAAACTCTATTAGTCTTTGCCCTGCTTCATTCTGCATTCCAAGGCCAGATTTGCCTGTTACTCCAGGTGTTTCTTGACTTCCTACTTTTGCATTCCAGTCCCCTGTAATGAAAAGGACATCTTTTTTGGGTGTTAGTTCTAAAAGGTCTTGTTGGTCTTCATAAGACTGTTCAACTTCAGCTTCTTCAGAGTTATTGGTTGAGGCATAGACTTGGATAACTGTGATATTGAATGGTTTGCCTTGGAAACGAACAGAGACCATTCTGTTGTTTTTGAGGTTGCATCCAAGTACTGTATTTCAGACTCTTAGGTTGACCATGTTGGCTACTCCATTTCTTCTAAGGGATTCCTGCCCACATTAATAGATATAATGGTCATCTGAGTTAAATACACCCATTCCAGTCCATTTTAGTTCACTGATTCCTAGAATGTTGACATTGACTCTTGCCATCTCATTTGACCACTTCCAATTTGCCTTGATTCGTGGACCTGACATTCCAGATTCCTATGCAGTGTTGCTCTTTACAGCATTGGATCTTGCTTCTATCCCCAGTCACATCCACAACTGGGTATTGTTTTTGCTTTGGCTCCATCCCTTCATTCTTTCTGGAGTTATTTCTCCACTGATCTTCAGTAGCATATTGGGCACCTACTGACCTGGGGAGTTCCTCTTTCAGTATCCTATTATTTTGCCTTTTCATACTGTTCATGGGGTTCTCAACACAAGAATACTGAAGTGTTTTGCCATTCCCTTTTCCAGTGGACCACATGTGTCACATCTCCACCATGACCCTCCCGTCTTGGGTTGTCCCAGGGGCATGGCTTAGTTTCATTGAGTTAGACAAGGCTGTGGTCCTCGTGTGATTAGATTGACTAGTTTTCTGTGATTATGGTTTCAGTGTGTCTGCCTTCTTGGAATACCTACCGTATTAGTTGGGTTTCTCTTACCTTGGATGTGGGGTATCTCTTCACAGCTGCTCCAGCAAAGTGCAGCCACTGCTCCTTTACCTTGGACGAGGGGTATCTCCTCACTGCCACCCCTCCTGACCTTGAACATGGAATAGCTCCTCTAGGCCCTCCTGTACCCATGCAGCCACCACTCCTTGGATGTTGAGTTGCTCCTCTCGGCCTCATTATAGCAATTTAATATTTCCTTAGAGCTGAGTATCTAGAGGACTGGAAGTGTGTCTTATTCACCTTTTTAAATTTTATGCATAGCAAAAAGATTTGCAAATAGTGCTGTGTAAATTCATTAAATAATATGAAAATATTTCTTGAGACTCTATTATTTGTTCTGATGCTCAAGGTGCCTGACACATGTATTAGTGAACAGACAAAAATACCTGAATCATGGAACTTAAATGGGAGGATGGGTGAAGTAGGGGTGATATGAACATAATATATATATAAATTATATAGTGTGTTAAAAGGTAAAAATGTCATGGTGGCTTTTATCAAGATAAGAGAATAGAGAATGTCATTTAATTCAGTTGATTTTTTTCTATTCCTTTGACTTATTCCAAGATGCTACCATTTGTTATATAATATTTATTTAACAAGTTTCCAAGGTAGCACTTCAGCATCTATCCCTGAGTCTTCAGGTTTGACCAGATGCTTTTCTAGGTTACCTGAATAGCTGTGGCATCGATGATGAATGTCCTTTCTTCATCTACACTGTCTTTGGTCTGAATGTCTGTCCCTCTGGCCCCACCACAGTCATTATCTCAGCTATAAATTGTGTAATCCCTTAGAAGCAGTAGACATAAGCTATTAAATTTAAATATTTTCTGAAATTGAAACAATTGAAAAATGTTCAAAAATTACTAAAGGGGCAGAATCAATTCATTTTATACTTGCCACTAAAATTTAGAAATGAAAAACTCCTTGACCTTATCCATAGGCATTCTGGACCCCAAATATTACAAATGATTTCTAGATTTACAATTTTCTACAGTCAGTTATTTATTATATGAATAATGATCTCAAAAGACTGCAATTGTGTGTGTGTGTGCAGCAGTTTTATTACAGCACAAAAAGGAACACAGAAAGCTTCTGACACAGACATCAGAAGGGGGCAGAGAGTGCCCCCCTCACTGGTCTTTTCAAGGCCTCATATACTTTTTTCAGACCCACTTGAAAGACTACAGTTTTTGAAGGAAGAATATTGCACAATGCCTGTGTGCTCAGTTGCATCTGACTCTACGACCCTGTGGACTGTAGCCCTCCAGGTTCCTCTGTCCAGGGAATTTTCCAGGCAGGAATACTGGAGTAGATTGTCATTGCCTACTCCAAATATTGCACAATATTCCTCTTTAAAGTTCTTTAAAAGTACTATAACCATGAGGGGCTCTCAGTTTATCAGGAAAGCTGTCTACCTATTTGAGGATGTGAAACTGAAAATTAACTTCAACTTTGTAATCAATAATTTAGGAAAAATATGATAATAAAAATAAATCTTTCTAAAACCCAGATGATTAAAAAGTTAACATGAGCACAGTATTGATTATTGCATCGGATCATGAGAATCAACAGAAAAACTGCTCTAACATGCTTGGTTCAGTGACTTAAACGTGGCAGAAGCTCAGTAAAGTTTTGTGGAGGAGTGGATGAGCTATTTGGTCTACTGGTTAGTTAGTGGGCTATCCTGGCGTGGAAGGATAACTATGCATACTCCCATGTCTCAACAATGGGCCTCATGTATCTGGAAAAATAGTCTTTTAAGATGTTGAGATACCTTGGGTAGGATTATAGGACAGAAAGTGGAAAAAAAAAAAATAGCCTGAATGAGATAAAGCCAAGCAATGCTGCCCAGAGACCTGTCTGTACCATGAAAACTCTCGTTGGTGTTTGCACCTACTCTGCCCCTTACCCATAGCTCCTTCTTCTCCCAGCCATCCTCACAGTCACTGAAGTCAGTTTTCAAAGTATTTACTTAAACTAAATGTTTTAAAAATCAATAATAGCAAAAGTGGGAATTCATCCAACATTTCCCTCCAATTTATACTGCTATTACAGGCCCTGGGATGATTCCAGGAATTACTTTTGACAGGATTTTTAAAATTAGGTTTAAATATTAGGTTTTAATTAAGTTAAAATATTCCTGGTATTAACAGGGAGCTGGCTAATAAGGACAGAGGACTTAATTCACTGATATTGGTGGTTCTGTTTCTGAAAAGGTCCAGGTATAAATTACCAGTTATCTGTATTAGATAATTTTAGAACCCCACTTTTTTCCCAGCTTTTTGCATGATGTAAGCAAAATTTTCCCCTACTTATATATCCTGTAAACAACAGGCGGGGCATTTCTTAATTCGCTATTTAATTAAAAAAATTTAAGTCTCAGAACTGTTCAATTGTACCATAGTTAATAATTGTTTGCCAACTTCTGTGTTAAAGACATTCAGTAATTAAAGATAGGTAATGTCATCTCTCCTTAGACCCTATTAACCAAAACACTCAGTATATATCTGTTAATACCTTTAAAATTTTAAAATTATATTCTCTTCCAAATTATCTGAAATATAGGTGTGAATGAACATTAGGGAATGTGAGATCAAGGTATGGAAAATGATTTTCAGATTTGATATAAATACACAGTTGTTGATTGAATTGTGGGGAACACTGAGCTGAAACAACAGGATAAGAATATGTGTAGTAGTTATGATTTTCATTAAAAAGTTAAACCTACTCTAATCATTTTTATTTGTTTGATATAATGGACGGAAGTACCCTTAAGAGGTATAAAGTAACAACTATGACCACAATAGTTTAAAATTTTTATTTGGAGTCAAATTGAGTTTTTATTGAAGTTGCCTTACCTTGAAAAGACGGAAAACAAAAGAACTCATTTAAAAATACGTATAAATGTGGCCTATAGATAGAAAAGAAAGCAATTTGGAAATCTATAATGGACAAGGTTAATATCTTAAATATAAGATTAAAACACTGTATTAGCAATATAAAATACACAGATTTTCTGGACACTCTGTGCTTTCTACAAAGCAGCTGTTTTTGTATGTCTTGTTATGTGATCACTTTTTAACACTGTTTGTACTACTGGGCTTTGGCAAGAACTGGATGCGTTCCACTGCCCTGGATTGCCATAAGAGCACTCTTCTAAGGTGGCTTACTCAGAAGCCTAAGTCAAAGTGGGTGGTATTGTTCCATCTCACTAGTTGGACTAGTTGTAGTCTTTTAAAATGTGGTTTAGTTTACTAGGTTTTATGAAACCATATTTGAGAATATAGTTAGGTTTTGAAACCCGGTGCTGGGCTTTTTTGGGGCATAATGGAGAGTGGGAAGAGAAGAGTAACCATAGCATTGAAGGAAGCCTTCCAATAGAGTATAGTTTAAACTATTTCCAGGCTCATCATTGTGGTCACTTAAAGAATTGCTATGTGTGGATTCCTGTGTGTTTGAAACATGCATTCAACTAAGCAGATTTTAAAGTTTTATTAATTCAGCAGGGCACCCCACACACACACACACACACACAAGTGTTCTAGTAGCAGGGGAAATTTTGCACACTGCTGAGCTCTTTTACTAGAGACATAATTGTAATGTAACTTGTAGTCTCAATAAAATAATACTTACTGAAGTCTATAGCCAGTAAGCTCCTTTTGGGGAATCATACACATCTATGGGCCCTTTAAAACTTGCGACTTGCGCCTAGACTAGAACTGAAGTCAGAGAACAGGCCTAGTCTTCCTCCATATCTGCTGCCTACAGAGGGAACCTGATGTAGGTTCTTTAATCTTTGTCAGCTTAAAGTCTCAGGACAAGACAGCTGAGGTAGAATTCTACAAGGCAGAATTTAACGTCACTGTTCTAAATCCATTACCATACACCATCTCACGTTAGAAACATGTGGAAAATAGAATATCTGGTTTCTCAATAGCTGTTACATACTGAACTGATGCTGAAACTATGTAAACAGTATAGATAGAGTTTGAAAGCAACTTATGGGCAATTAGCCTATGTTGCAGCTAAAGAAATATAACACCTCTGAAATGACCTCAGACCATGCATGAGTGTAGGTCACAGCTGAGCTGCTGTCCTTTGAGTAATGACTGTAATTAACAGCCATTTATGCCTCGGCTACACGTAGGTCTGATCCTGACAGATCTTTTCAACCGGCTCTGTGTACAGATGACAAGTTCCTGAAATGTAAGATACCTTTCAAAAACTAAGGACAAGAAAGTACATTTTCTACAGTTTCATGCACTGTCTTAGGAGACCTCTCCTCATCCCTGGTTTCTGAGAATCCAACTATCATGCTATTTCTGCTTTTTCAGCACCTAGAACAGTTCCTAGGCAGAGAAGGCATTTAATAAATACTTACCAAGTTGAAACTGAAGTGTTCGATTTTATAGTAAATTTGTGCAGGTTATTATTCCTTTGTCTAAATAGATATGTTAAACAATGTAAGTTTTATGACATATAAAGAAAAATATTTCAGTGTTGATAGATCATCTAGCTCAATATAGCAGTCTTATCTATTCCTAAAAGTTAAAATGTTCTCATTCTTTTTTCCCTTCAAGAGAGACATGCATTCTCTTTGCCACAGAAAATACAACACTTTGTATTCAGTGTTCATGGCAAGAATTCATAATTCAGACTCTTATTTTCACACTGCCTTTGAATAACACCTACGCCACCCAGAATAATAATGTGCTAAGCTGCTGTGGCTGCAAAGCATTTCAATAAAAGAAGGGAATTATTTTCATAATTACTGATAAGTTCTTAATTTGTTCTGCTAAATGGTAAATCAACCACAGTTGGTGAAAAAAATGATTCTTATGTTTTGATATGACAGAGGCTTACAGGTGTCTTGAAATCAGGGAGTGATATGTTCACTTTATGGAGAGAAAGGGTTAATTACTGGAAATTCTCTCAAGTCCTAAATATCAAGCATTGTATTGCTCTGTGAAGTTTACAATGCTCAGTTAAGTCATCTGCAGATTTCTGTCTGAAATTTCATGCTTTCTGTTGAAAGTAAGGGATTTAAAAAATATATATATATAGTATTATAAGATGCTAACAGGACAGAAATCAGTCAAAACTGTCATTAAACGTGTCAAAAATTATTAACACAGGGTATTTACTGAGATGCACCCTGAACATAAGCACGATCATTAACTTTATAAAGAAAGTGGACGACTACAGTTTTTTCTGATATATGTCAATTAAGTACTCAATAAATGGACATCAAAAGGAATTTTTGTTGAAAGAATCAATGAATTAACCGTTAGATCATTTTGTCTGAACTAGTATCTCCCTTGCAGTATACCTTGGAATATCGGGAACTTTTCTGAGCCTCTATTGTGAGCATTAAGCAAATTAAGGATTGACTGACACCTCATTTATCCAGCATTATTGGAGAAATAGTGCTCCTGGTTAAAGATTTATGGTTAACTGAAGAAGGATTTTGCAGTCGTGTTCATTTAAGCTACATCTTTCTAGAATGCACCTCACCTCCTCCTATCTGCTCAGGGATGTGATCCAGGCTATGTTAGTGCTGCCCCGCTAGAGCACTCTCTCTCCCAACATGCAGCTTCTTTCCACCTGGACTATACGATGTGTACTGGTGACTTGGACTCTACCCATGAGACACGGGGAGCCTTCCACTCCTCGTTAATTGTGACAAACAAAAATATCTCCAGTTCAGTTCAGTAGCTCAGTCATGTCCGACTCTTTGCAACCCATGGACTGCAGCATGCCAGGCTTCCCTGTCCATCACCAACTCCTGGAGTTTGCTCAAACTCAAATCCATTGAGTCAGTGATGCCAGCCAAACATCTCATTCTCTGTCATCCCCTTCTTTTCCTGCCTTCAAGCTTTCTCAGCATCAGGGTCTTTTCAAATGAGTCAGTTCTTTGTGTCAATGGCCAAAATATTGGAGTTTCTGCTTTAGCATCAGTCATTTCCATGAATATTCAGGACTGATTTCCTTTAGGGTGGACCAATTGGATCTCCTTGCAGTCCAAGGAATTCTCAAGAGTCTTCTCCAACACCACAATTCAAAAGCATCAATTCTTTCACAGTCAGCTTTCTTTATAGTCCAACTCTCACATCCAGCCATGACTACTGGAAAAACAATAGCTTTGACTAGACAGACATTTGTTGGCAAATCAGTATCTCTGCTTTTAAATACGCTGTCTAGATTGATCATAGCTTTTCTTCCTGGGAGCAAATGTCTTTTAAATTCATGGCTGCAGTCACAATCTGTAGTGATTTTGGAGCCCCCCAAAATAAAGTCTGTCACTGTTTCCATTGTTTCCCCATCTATTTGCCATGAAGTGATGGGTCCAGATGGCATGATCTTAGTTTTCTGAATGTTGAGTTTTAAGCCAGCTTTTTCACTGTCCTCTTCCACCTTCATCCAGAGGTTCTTTTAATTCCTCTCTGTTTTCTGCCATAAGGGTGGTGTCATCTGCTTATCTGAGGTTATCGATATTTATCTTGACAATCTTGGTTCCAGCTTTTATTTCATCCAGGCCAGCATTTCTCATGATGTACTCTACATATAAGTTAAATAAGCAGGGTGACAATACATAGCCTTGGTGTACTCCTTTCCCAACTGGATCCAGTCAGTTTTTCCATATCCAGTTCTAACTCTTGCTTCTTGACCTACATACAGATTTCTCAGGAGGCAGGTCAGGTGGTCTAGTATTCCCATGTCTTTCAGAATTTTCCACAGTTTGTTGTGATCCACACGGTCAAAGGCTTTGGTCTAGTCAATAAAGCAGAAATAGATGTTTTTCTGGAGAACTCTTGCTTTTTCGATGATCCAGTGGATGTTGGCAATTTGATCTCTGGTTCTTCTGCCTTTTTCTAAACCCAGCTTGAACATCTGGAAGTTCACAGTTCATGTACTGTTGATGCCTGGCTTGGAGAATTTTGAGCATTACTTTTCTAGCTTGTGAGATGAGTGCAGTTGTGCAGTAGTTTGAGTATTCTTTGGCATTGCCTTTCTTTGGGATTGGAATGAAAACAGAACTTTTCCAGTCCTGTGGCCACTGCTGAGTTTTCCAAATTTCCTGGCATGTTGAGTGCAGCACTTTTAGAGCATCATCTTTTAGGAGTTGAAATAGCTCAACTAGAATCCCATCACCTCCACTTGCTTTGTTTGTAGGGCTGCTTCCTAAGGCCCACTTGACTTCACATGTTGCCAAGTGCTCCCAAGGATAGGGAGGTGCAGAAGCGTTTCTGGTTGAGAACCATTGATATTGGAGAACTTTTGTTAAAGACACAGATTTTGCCCCAACTCATATCTACTGAATCATGTACCTTTCCTTCAAGAAGTTATCATTAGTGATAAAAACAGAAAAGTGAACACATGGATACATTTTTTAAGCAGAATTGTGCATAAAGAACCTGTAGGATTCAGAGATCCAGGGATGATCTCTCAGAGGGGGTGATGCCTGAATTGTGTCCTGAAGGTGTTATCCTATTAAGTAGGAAAGTGTTGACTGAGGAGCAGAGGAAGGAAGTTTACAACACAGAGTCAGCAACATGTGTAAGGGTGTGGATGGTGATATTAGAGCAACCAGCCTCTCAGGGATGCTTGGAGCCTAAGTACAGGAGATAAGCAAACCCAAGAATTAAGAGTGGTCAGAAAAAGAGAGGGGAGAGCTGTGTTTGCCTTGTGACAGAGTTAGGACTTCTGCAAAGGTACAGAAAATCACACACAAAAAATGTTTAAACCAGAGAAATATACAAAGAAACCTTTTTTTTTTTTAAGTTAGATAGTGATGGAGAAAGAAACTGAACCAGAGGAACCAATGTAGCAGGCAGGAAACTTTTTCAGAGCCCCATAGAAATCCATGCAAGACAGGAAGGAGTCTGGACAGCAGAAGGGGATGAGGAGGTGTGGACAGGTAGAAGGAGTGTCTGTGACTGAAAACCAATAGGACCTGGTGGCCACCTGGATACAGGGCAGAGGGATGGAGAACAGTGGAGGATGCTTCTAAGCTCCACAGCAGAGGGCCTATGCCTCACCTTCTAAGGACCATTGTTCTCTCGTGGAGGGAAGTGTAATTGATATGTTTTACTTTGACATCCAAATTTATGATTCTCTCATACTCTGACCTAATAATTATTTAAATGGCTAAAGATGAAGATTTTTCTTTTCAAAACTCTTCTTTTTATTAGTTGCTACTGTGTTTGCTAACGAAGGTGCTAGTACTGGTGTTTATTAGTCTAGACTATGTTCTGATTGAGCATAAATCCCAAATTAGTTAGTAGACTAACTCACTGATGCTAATATTGAGCATTTGGATGTATACATCCAGGTTAAGTTGGCACCCAGAAGAGGAAAGATTGAAATACTCAGCAGCTACTGAAAGCAATGTACTGTTCTGTGTTTACAGCATGGTTATCAGATGTTGGCTTTCACTGTTCCTTCAAATACACTTTCTTTCTGATATATCAGTCAGATATTCATGGTTCACTATATAAAACATAAGATCATAGTTTATTTTTTAAGTAAACGGCTTATGTACATTGAAAAATCTAAATTTCTAGTCAGATAATGTGGTTTAAGAGCTCTATTTGGATACCTGCCCATTTGCAGAGAAATCACCAAAGCCTTAGATCTCTCCTGTGTGAGGCAGAACACTAATTTAGAGAATTTCAAGATGCAGATGTCAACACACTTTTAGGAGGGCTTACAATGATGCATGTCCCAGGCTGCTTCTGACATGAGTGAGCTACGTGAAGCAAACCAAAGCTGCAGGTGTCCCAGAAGGCATCAGTCCAGCCTTACATTCAGGATTTTGTCAAGCACAGGGATTTTTCATTACTCACTGCCTCTTTCGTGTGTATGCCTTTGTTCTAATTATCCACGTCAGAATTAATAAACTCTGTGTTTTTGAATGACCTGTGGTTTTCTGCAAGTTACTTTTCACATATGGCACTCACTCTGTTCTAACAATCAAGAAAATCCAGATTAAATGCCAAGAATAAGCAGAAGAACAGTAGATGTACTGAACTGGTTTTGCAATTTCTAATTTAAAAAAAAGGCAGTACGAGAGGATTCAGAATGGGGAACATATGTACACTCATGGCAGATTCAAGTCACTGTATGGCAAAACCAATACAATATTGTAAAGTAAAATTTTTTTAAAAAGTCAGTAAGTGCAAAGTTTGGTCATAGAAAGCTTTCGGCAAAGAGTTCTGAATTAAATTTTATGACAGTTGAGTGTTGCCCTGCTTTGAGTGTTGCAAGGCACAGGAGCGAGGTCCTTGGGAGGCATGGTTGACAATAGCTTATATGTGATGTTGGGGGGTGGGTAGTCAGTAAGTTTGCTCAGAGTCACAACCAATATATTGAGC
>SJYA01013200.1:0-11209 GCA_006410615.1 Neotragus moschatus
TTTCTACAGTTTATTGTGATCCACATAGTCAGAGGCTTTGGCATAGTCAATAAAGCAGAAATAGATGTTCAGCCCCGGAATAAAGGTTGTTTTAACATTGATTGGTGTAATTACCATATTAATAAAATAAAATAAAATAGAATTACACTACAGCCGGATATCCTAGAGAGTGAAGTCAAGGGGGCCTTAGGAAGCATTACTACAATGAAAGCTAGTGGAGGTGACGGAATTCCAGGTGAGCTGTTTCAAATCCTGAAAGATGATGCTGTTAAAGTGCTGCACTCAGCATGCCAGCAAATTTGGAAAACTCAGCAGTGACCACAAGAATGGAAAAGTCAAATTTCATTTCAATCCCAAAGAAAGGCAACGCCAAAGGATGTTCAAACTACCGCACAGTTTTGCTCATCTCACTTGCAAACAAGGTTTTTCTCGAAATCCTTCAAGCTAAGCTTCACCAGTATGTGAACTGAGAGCTTCCAGATGTTCAAGCTGGATTTAGAAAAGGCAGAGGAACCAGAGATCAAATTGCCAACATTAGTTGGATCATGCAGAAAGCAACAGAATTCCAGAAAAACGTCTACTTCTCCTTCATTGACTATGCTAAAGCCTTTGTCTGTGTGTGTCACAACAAACTGGAAAGTGCTTAAAAATATGGGAATACCAGATCACCTTACCTCCCTTCTAATAAACTTGTACGTAAGTCAAGAAGTGTCAGTTAGAACTGGACGTGGAATGACTGACCGGTTCAAAGCTGAGAAAGGAGTACGACAAAGCCGCGTACTGTCATCCCGCTGATTTAATTTCTACGCAGACGACATCATGCGAAATATTGGGCTGGATGAATCACAATCTGGAATCAAGATTGCCAGGAAGAATAGCAACAGTCTCAGATATTTAGATGATACCACTCTAACAGCAGGAAGCAAAGAGCCTCTCGATGAGGGTGAAAAGGGAGAGTGAAAACGCTGGCTTGAAATTCAGCATTAAACAAACTAAGGTCATGGCGTTCAGTCCCACCGCTTCATGGCAAATAGAAGGGAGAAAGTGGGAGCACTGGGAGAGTCTCTTTTTTGGCTCCAAACACACTGGGGACAGTGACTGCAGCCATGAGATGGAGATGTTTGCTCCTTGGAAGGAAAGCTGTGACAAACTTAGACGACATATTAAAAAGCAGAGACATCACTTTGACAGCAAAGGTCGTATAGGCAAAGCTATGGCTTTTCCAGTAGTCACGTGAGAGTTGAACCCTAAAGACAGCGGAGCACCAAAAAAATTGATGTTTTCCAACTGTGGTGCTGGAGAAGACACTTCAGAGCCCTTGGACTGCAAGGAGATCCAGCCAGTCACTCCTTAAGGAGATCAACTCAATGTTTATTGGAAGTACTGGTGCTGAAGCTGAAGCTCCAGTGCTTTGGCTACCTGATGCAAAGAGCCTATTCACTGGAAAAGACCCTGATGCTGGGAAAGGCTGAAGGCAAGAAGAGATGGGGACAGAAGATGAGATGGTTAGAGCGTATCAGTGACTCAATGAGCGTGAGTTTGAGCAAACTCTGGTAGACAGTGGAGGACAGAGGAGACGGGCGTCCATGGGTCACAAGCAGACAGTCATAAACTGAAACTGCACATACAGTGGAGTTCAGAATAGCATCATCAGTACGTTCTGTGAACATATGTACAGGACTCCTACACCTAAAACTGCAAAAATCATGGTCTAAAGAAACAGAGAATGAATAAGTGGAAAGCCCTGTTCTGCTTCTGGTGCTGAACACTCAGTAGGGCTAATTCTCCCCACATTAATCTGCAGAATCAACGTCATTTTGATAAAAATCCCAGGAGGCTTCTATTTAGTTTTAGAAACTGAAAGACCTATTTTAAATGTTGTCTGGGTGTGAAAAGTGTCTAAATTGGCCAAAGACACATTAAAGAACAACAAGACTGGCAGGTTTCTGTGACCTAATTTCAAAGTTTGCTATAAAGATACAGAAACAAAACTGCTGTTGACGTAGGGTCCCGCACAAAGAATCAGAGTCCAGAAAGAGAGCCACATGTTTATGGCCTATTGATTTTCAGGAAAGATGTAAAGATAATTCAGTGCAGAAAGAAAATAGCCTTCCAACAGATGGTGCTGAAACACTTGGATCTCTTGTGCAAAAACTAATTTCCACCCATATCTCATACTATGTTTTAAAAACCTCAATATAGGGCACAGACTTAAAGTAAAATATAAATACAAAGTCCAGCAGGAAATCACTGAAGGAAATCTCTGTGACTTTGAGTTGGGCAAAGATATTTAAAACTGGACAGCAGGAGCACGGCCACAGAAGAGAGACGGCTGAGCTGAGCGCCATCAAGAGGGAGAGCAAAAGCCTGTGAAAAGCTCCCGCCGCGGAGACTGAGAGGGTGGCTTTCGCAGCGGTTTTCACACTGAGAGGATGAGAACAGCAGCTGTGGACCGGGAGGAATCACCCACCGGGGGAAGTCACGTCTCTGAGAAGAGCTCACGCCTCAAGCAAACCACCGGTTAAAGACTGGGCAAAGGCTGGAGCAGACATGTCACCAGCGGAGACACTTGGATGGGAAGTGAGCCAGCAGAAGCAGCCCCAGGTTACCAGCCATCACTGTTGCCTTCGCTCGGTCGCCAAGTCACATCTGACGCTTTGCAGCCCCACGGACTGTGGGATGCCAGGCCTCCGTGTCCCTCACCATCTTCCAGACTTTGCTCAAATTCATGTCCACTGAGTCGGCGATGCCATCCCACCGTCGCCTCCTCCGTCNGGTTATCAGCCATCACTGTCGCCTTCGCTCGGTCGCCAAGTCACATCTGACGCTTTGCAGCCCCACGGACTGTGGGATGCCAGGCCTCCGTGTCCCTCACCATCTTCCAGACTTTGCTCAAATTCATGTCCACTGAGTCGGCGATGCCATCCCACCGTCGCCTCCTCCGTCAGCCTCTCCTCCTTCAGCCTGCAGTCATTCCCAGAGCAGGGTCTTTTCTGATAAGTCGGCTCTTAGCCATTAAGGAAGCGCAAACCCCAGCCCCAAGGAGGGCTGCCCCATCCCGTCAGCAGACACAAAGGCAGCTAACCGGGACTGGCCATCAGGACAGCAGGCAGAGCTAAAGACTGAGAACGGGGCATTTCCTGGTAAACACCAACACATCTGCGCCCCCAAGCATCTCCAGAAAGCCTCAAGCATGTGAAGAGAGGGACCCCTTGTCTCCATGCCCCTGCTCTCCAGGGAAAGACTTCTTTTTAAGGAAAAGAAATCCATTCTTCATTTTCAAAATAGCTTCTCAGCTACATGCCTCAAAGCATCACATAGAAACATCTGTGAGAGAGGAAGCTGCCTACACTGAGGGAATTAAACGCTTTGAAATGGTTGGCATCTGGGAGCTCCCGAGGCAACTGCGGTGCTCCAGTGACGGTCCCAGGGGACACTGCGGTCTGTGCATCAGCAGCTCGAGCTGCAGAGGACAGCGACCGTGGGCCACAGCCCAGAGGAGGGACAGAGACGTCGCCTGCTCACCGCTTCGCCCAGGGGTTGCGGGCGAGTTCCTTAAAGCCTCCTTTCTTAAGCGGTCTTTCTCTCAAAGAACCGCTGGAATGCACTTCAGGTGGCATTTATGGAGGATCTGCAGCAAGCCAGGCCTGGGCCTGGGACTTCGGCGTGTTAATTAGCCATATAAAAAGCCAGAATTTCATAGCTGAGGAATCCGAGGGTCTACCGAGATTCCAGAGGCACCGCAGGCAGAGCCCACACTTTCTGCCGCCGTCAGGACCCTCTCCATGCGCCTGGGCTGCTATATTTAGACCGGGTGGAAAGAAGTCTGGGGAACGAGTTAGCCCGTTTGGAGGTGAACTCCATGCGCTCCCCCGTCTCCGGACCGAGGTGGATGGGACGAGAGTGGGCCGCAGGGCAGGGAGGCACCAGAGGACCCTTGGCCTCAGCTTAACCCCTTCCCGCCCTTGCCTTTTTCGCACAGTCCCTTTCTGGAAAGCTGGTTTTCCTCCCCATAAAACTGGAATTTGTCACCATGCATGTATTGAAATATTTAAGCTTGTCTCCTAAACCAAGACCAGGTTCCCATGCGTGCACTTACTGGGTGCGACCGCGCGTCCTCTTCAGAGTTCTCTGTGGCGAGAGTCCATGCCCTGCTGTGCGTGGTCAGGAATCGATTTTCCAGTAAATGCCTCAGATCTCTTTCCCACCATGAACTGTAGTATAAATTACTGTCTCTTAATTCTAATTTTATTTCCCCTTGGGTAAGGAATTTTCACTAACGAGCTCTTCAAAGAAATTTGTTGATGGACACATTCTTTTCAAATGTTGTGTATTACTCTTCCTGATAATAGTAACTTGAAACGTTTTGTTAAAAGTATTTCAAAAGCTTCATGAACACAGGGGAACAGGGAAAAGGCAGAGCTTCAGAAGATTAGAAAGATCAGTTTGATTAAGAGACATGGAGCTGACTCAGGAGACGACAGGTGAACCCTGAGAAGGTTGCAAGTGGAAGAAGTCGAATATAGAAGTTCATAAATGGTAAAATTGCATTTATATCTGATGTCCAGCGTAGACTAATCGTAGAGACACAGAGTGGGCTAGAGGCTGCCTGGGCTGGAGGAGGGATGTGCGGGGACAGAGAGTGATGTTGGGGGCAGCAGCTTCTCTTGGACTAAAAACGGCTATGACTGCACAAAACTGAGAGCAGACCAGAGCCGTCGATTTGTCTGGTTTGCACTTTGTACGTCGGTATCAGCCCCGTGAAAACACTCAGTTACAGAAAAGGGCAGTAACGTGGCTTCAGGAGCACTGGGTCGACTGGAGTATAGTATAGACTGGACTATAGGATGAACTATAGTATAAATTACTGTCTCTTCAGGAATGGAACCTAACGAGTGCGCTCCGCCTGCAAACACGGCTTTCTCGGTGGCACCAGGGGTAGAGAGCCGGCCTGGCAGGGCAGGAGGCTCAGCCCCTGGGCCAGGAGGGCACGGCGAGCCGCACCAGTGTTCCTACCTGGAAGATGCCGCGGGCAGAGGAGCCTGGTGGGCTGCGGCCCCTGGGGTCGTGGAGCAGACACGACTGAGCTCACAAGCACACACCATCAGTGCGTTTCCGTGAAGATTTCGGCTTTATATGTACGAGCTCATTTTATGGTTTTTCCCCCTGTTTCTATCAAATCGTCAAAAGGTGTGAATTCTAGTCCTTAAGCGTATTGTGTGGCCTTGAGCAAATTACGAAACCTTTCAAAGCTTCGGGTTCTGTACCCCATCCCCTGTCACACGCGCTCAGTACCAATGCCTGTCTTTCTGGGGAGACTTTTCAGAAGGATAGAATGGGGAGGGGTACTGTTCTGCATACCCCACTGAGGTGAGTGTATAAGGCCGGACACACGTGTGCACCGGGAGGCGCACGCAGCGACTGCGTGCTGCGTGCCGCGAGAGCGACTCGATACGAGGGGGCCGTGAATACGTCGGCTGCAGCTGCAGAACCCTCAGGCCCTGGTGCTTCCCCGGGCCTGCCCAGAGCACTCAGACCCCACGCTACTTCTCTGTAGAGTCAGGGTCTCGCAAAAGCCGAAACACTAATGCAAGAGAGAGAAATAAAGCCAGAGCCAGTTCGTGGCCGACAACCGCCCAAATCAATGTTTTTGTGAGAACTAAGGGTCAGTTATCAAATCCAGACAAGCCCACAGGCGTGTTAAATAAGCGAAGCTGGTTTATTAGACTTCCTGCAATAAGGAGAAAGATCATTTGGCCGAGTCCTAGCTCCCTGTGTTGGAACTGGGAGTAGAATGCAGGTGTGAGTGAGGGGACTGGGTACTTAGCGGTGAGGTCACTTAGGGCTGGTGACACAGGGAAGCAAGTTTGAGGTGAGTCCTCACACCTCCTGCTTCACAAGTGACCTTTTTACTTAGATTAGCAATATGCTGTCCTTCTGACTTTTGTTCAGATTATCAAACTGTTTTTCTTGATAAGCTGGTTTTCAGAAATGCCTCGAAACAACCTTTAAATTTGCTTTGCAAATGTCTCTTCGTGATTGGGCACAGTTACCTGGGAGACCAACCAGCTTCTCACAAGACACTGACACTAAGAGTCTGGATGCGTCCAAAGGAAGCAAGAAAAACCCAAGACCTGTTCTGATCATGTGAGTCAGTTAAAATTTGAGAATATTAAATGAGAAATTAGAGTCATAATAAGGCTAACCGGGGGTAGAAACGTCATACTACAGACAGGAAGGAATATTGTAGGCATGGTGTTGAGAAACTCGTGTCTGTTGAGCTTACACAGGCAGAAAGTAATGAAAGCACGCAGAAGATCAGGGAATATAAGCAAACAGATCTGAAGCGTAGCGATCTCTGTCCAGCCGTCTGAAAAATACTTAGTGGCTCTTGGTTGAAACAACTCACTTTTTTCAATTCTGTTCTTCAGCTGAAGGCCTTGGGGTAAGCATCCTCCCCTCAGAACCATCTGTTCTGGTACATTGCTGACAGCCTTTGCTACGAAGTGTCCTAGAGGGATTGTAGTCCAGGTGCCCCAGGGTGAGATGTCCTGGTGGGACGGTGGTCCAGGTGACCCAGGGTGAGAAGTCCTGGTGGGATTGTGGTCCAGGTGATCCAAGGTGAGATTCCTGGTGAGACTGTGGTCCAGGTGCCCTGGGGTGAGATGTCCTGGTGGGACGGTGGTCCAGGTGCCCCGGGGTGAGACCTCACAGCTTTGCCCTGGGTCACCTAAGTCCAGGAGCTTCACTGTCATCATAAGTGGCCTATAGGGACCCTCCCAACCTGAGTTCAAGGCCTGGTCTTCTCTTCACTCTCAGAAAAGACAAGGTCACCAGGTTCCAGGTCCAGTAGGAGCGTCTTTGGAGCATGTGGGGAAAAGGCAGCTTCTACCCACAGGCCACAGGACCGAGTGTATTGCAGGAAGTCACTGACGTAATCTGCCTGAGTATGGGAGAGCTGGAAATGGGGGGGCAAGCATCTGACGTCCTGGTGAGACACGCGCCCGTGTCGTGCAGTGAGGGTTCATGGCTGCTGGGGGTGTGGATCGTGGCCACAAGCGTGAACCGTCTTCACGGGGGAAGCTGGGAGTGCCGGACCCCCTGTGGTGTGAGCTCTGTGCCACCCCTGGGGCCCTCTGTGGAGGGAGGGTGGTGCGGTGTCTGCGTGAGCGGCAGGTTCTCCTCCATGCTGTCTGTGGCAGTCCAGGCAGCAGTGGGAAAGCTACATGTCTCTTCACTGCGAAAGGACGCAAGTGCATTTACTCACATATTTTCTTGCTCTGCTGTCCAGATCAAGACCTCCGACCTGTAAAAGTCCCAGTCGGTTCTGAGCAAAGCCAAACAATGACCAGGACGCAGTCAAAACTCACCACACAGGGTCACTACATGGAGCCCAGGAAGGAGCCCTTGAGGCCCAGCTCCTTAGTGGTTTCCAGCTTCACTGGTGATAAACTCTTGACCAATAGGGAGGTTTCAGCCTTTCGTTCAGCAAATTTCCCACTCTTGTGACTGAGCCCAGTGGCCAATCTGTCTTTGTCTTTGCTATAAAAGGCTATTTCTGCACTCTTGCCTGGCAAATCCCATGGATGGAGGAGCCTGGTGGGCTATAGTCCATAGGGTCGCTAGGAGTCGGACACAACTGAGCGACTTCACTTCCACTTTTCACTTTCATGCACTGGAGAAGGAAATGGCAACCCACTCCAGTGTTCTTGCCTGGAGAATCCCAGGACGGCAGAGCCTGGTGGGCTGCCGTCTCTGGGGTCGCACAGAATTCGGACACGACTGAAGCGACTTAGCAGCAACAGCAGCATGGGGCAGGGGGCGGGGGTGAGAGGGGGAAGAGGTGCCAAGGTTTTATTTGAGGAACTCTGGCACCACCAAGTGGCTGACCCGATGACCCCTCAAGTTGTTCTGCAAATTCTCGGCAGNAGAATTCGGACACGACTGAAGCGACTTAGCAGCAACAGCAGCATGGGGCAGGGGGCGGGGGTGAGAGGGGGAAGAGGTGCCAAGGTTTTATTTGAGGAACTCTGGCACCACCAAGTGGCTGACCCGATGACCCCTCAAGTTGTTCTGCAAATTCTCGGCAGACTCTTCCCCAAGTCTCTTTTAATCTGGAGCCAAATTTGTGAGATGTGTTAGCATGTGTGATACAGCCAGATCCATCTGTCACGGTCTGAATTCCGTCTTGAGATCCTGTTATATCCTGGTTGGTTGCTTTTACTGTGTTGCACGTTGTACATTCTATTTTGGCTTTTTAATGCCTTTTGACATTTCTCTGGACTCTGACAAATGCAGCCGGAATTCCATCTGGTACCATACGGAATTCCATCACTCTGATCGTTGACTGTGGCCTGTCTGTACCAAACCCCTTCCCAAACCCCGAGAAACCGCCGCTCTCCCTTCCAACCCTGGGTTTTCACCTTTTCCGGGACGTCACGTAGACGGAAAATTACAGCACGGAGCTCTGGGGCTTTGGCGTCTTCGCCTCCGGGATGGAGGGGGGATGCGTCCGTGACCTTCGGGAACCAGGGGCGTGGCCCTCACTGCTGAGTCGTGTCCACAGTGAGAACAGACCGCAGAGCTTTCATCCGCTCTCCTTCCGAGGGCAGCTCGGCCATCTGCAGTCTGAGGTGTTATGAAGCTGATATGAACATTCGCAGACAGATTTTCGTGGAAACATGAGCTTTACGTTCACTTAGGTACAGTTCTAGAGCCGGGGTCTCTGTCGCGCATGGTAAACGCGTGTCTCTCGAAGCAGCCAGCTGCCCCCCTGCGGCTCTTCTGTCCCCGCAGGGCTGCCTGCCGGGAAGGAGCGTTCTCGGGGCTCCATACACGTGTGTGCTGCCACTTTAAGAGAGTGACTTGGTGACACACTGCTGGGTGGGAGGAACGTTCTGGAATGCTAGCGCTTCATTAGATCTGTAATTTGTAAATAGTTTCTCCAAGACTGTGGCTTGTCTTTTTATTATACTTATAGTGTGTTTTGCAAAGCAAACGTTTTTAATTTTGACTGAATCAGATTTAGCAAATGTTTCTTTTATGAGTCAAGCTTCTGGTACTGCATCCACAAACTTACCACCAAAACCAAAGTCATGCAGATTTTCCTTGGTATTTTTCTCTAGAAGTTTACTCATTGCAAATGACTGTTTGTATATGGGGTGTGGTATGGATCAATGTTCTTTTTTGCACGTGAACATTCAAGTGTTCCCACACNTGGTACTGCATCCACAAACTTACCACCAAAACCAAAGTCATGCAGATTTTCCTTGGTATTTTTCTCTAGAAGTTTACTCATTGCAAATGACTGTTTGTATATGGGGTGTGGTATGGATCAATGTTCTTTTTTGCACGTGAACATTCAAGTGTTCCCACACCACTTATTGAAAAGACCGTCTTTCTCAACTGAAATGCCTTTGGCACCTCTGACAAAAGTCATGCACCAATATTCTGGGCTCTGCAGCTCCACCGGCTTACTGTCCATCTCAGCACCTACACCATGCTGTACTGATTACCGCAGCTAAAGAGTGAGTCTTGAAACCGGGTCATGAGAGTTCACAAAATTCCATCTTTTGTGTGTCTGTTTTTTCCCCCATAGCTACTGTCCTTATTCGTAGTTCCTTTGCTTTCTGTGTGAGTGCTAGACTCAGCTTACTGTCTACGAAACAGACTTCCTGGAATTTGACAGATTGCATTGATCAAATTGGGGAGCACTGGAAGAATCAACAATTTTAAAATACGGAATTTTCCCACCCACATTTTTCTATTCATTGAGCACGCTTCAATGTTTTCATCGGCATTCACAGTTCTCAGCTCCGACGCTCCTCCTCCTGTCTTTTTACCCAAGTGTTCTCTCTGTCTCAGTGCTAGATCATAAATAGAATTTTTTAAATTCAGATTCTATGTGCTCATTATGTGCACAGAGATAGATGTGGCATTTCTATAGGTTGGTGAACTTATGGGCACAGTTATGTTTGGAATAGTACTAGCTTTAAGTGTTTCTTGTTTTCTAACACGAGCATTGAATGTCCTAAGCACTGTAAGTTTCCCTTTAACCACTGTTTTATCCATATTTTGCAAATTTTGATAGTCTGCATTTTCATTTGTCCTAATATACTTTAAATTTAGTGTGAGGCTTCTCTGACCCATGAGTTATACAGCAGTGTGCTCTTTAGTTTCCCTACGTTCAGCTATTTTCTGAACACATTGTTTTTATTTCCCAGGTTAGGATATTCTGCTATGAGAGCACACTTTGTGTGTTTTCTTTTACCATTTTTATGCCCCAGAATACGATCTATCTTGATGAATATTTCAGAAAAATACATGGTGCTGCTGTTACGTGGAATTATCTGTTAATGACAAGCCGTTTACTAGTATATATAGAAAGGCCACAGGAGAAAAGATTAATGAACTCCTCTCTGGTGAAAGGGTCCTAAAGAGGACATAAAAAAGCATAAATTATGTATATAGAGAAAACATGAAAATGGTGAATTTCATCCTTCAAAAGACAATATTAATGATTGTATCAGGGTGACAGGAAATATTTACAAAACAAATATCTGACGGGGGCTTTTGTTTGGAATATGCAAAGCTTACAATACAATGATAACAGTAAAAAATCCGACTCGAAAGTGAGCAAAGATTTCCAGGAGCAACTCACTAACAGCAAAAGCTGCAAAACTGTCAAAGAAGCAAACGAAAAGATCCCAGCAGCATCTGTCATTAGAAACAGCAGATTAAACTCAGGAAGAAAAGCCCCACTGGCCAGCCAGAATGGATGCCTGATGTTTACAGGGGTGCCCACATCCAGTGTGGGCTGGGGGAGGGGGGCCTGAACCCAGGTACTCCTGGAGGGAGAGCAAAATCACTGCGGGAAACTCGTAGACAAATTCATAAAGTGTTAAAGCTGTACCTCTCACGGGACCCAATCATTCTACTCCTAGAATTAATACACAAATCAAATACAAATTAACACACAGATTCTTGGAAACAGATGCTTGAACTAGCTATCATTTGTAACAGCCAAAACTTGGAAATAATCTGAATGGCCATCATTGAGCGAAAGGCAAAGTCACTCTTTTGTGTCTGACTCTTTGTGTCCCCAAGCACTATACAGTCCACGGAATTCTCCAGGCCGGGATACGGGATTGGCAGCCCTTCCCTTCTCCAGGGGATCTTCCCAACCCAGGGGTCAAACCCAGGTCTCCCA
>SJYA01013201.1:0-11218 GCA_006410615.1 Neotragus moschatus
GGGGGGGGGGAGGTTCAAGATTGGGAACTCATGTACACCTGAGATGAAAATAAAAATAATAAAAAAAAAGAAAAACAATAAAATTAAGTGAATATCTATGTAGTAAATAAAGATGCTCCACCTGCCCCAGTGCCTTCGTCCCACATTAGTCTTAGAGAACATGGCAGCTAAGTTCATATCTCCCAAGTAGCAGATGAGAGTATACTCTGGACCGCTCAAGAAAAACAATCTGTAAGTACTTAGGAAAATGGTAGAGGGGTCCATGCCTTAATGCCTACTGTGAAAACCCTCCCCAACAAACTCCATCCACACAACAGTTCCTAAATTTTCAGTTAAATATGAACAAGAGTATGATAGCCATATATTGGAAGGAAGCTTTTAACAGGTCAAACTAAATATACAGATTAAAATTATAGTCCTGGATTCAAGTTCTAACTCTCTTACTTTTTAGCCTACTAGTGTGATTTTCAGAGTATAGGACCACTGACAGCCTCACTTACTTTATGCAGTGGGAAAATAATACAGTAGTATACACCTCCCTTAGAAAATTTTCCTGAAAAATAAGGTAATGTATATATAGTACCTGATACACAGAGAGAGAATACATAAAATCCAATAAAACAGTTGGAAAATAAGTCTGAGCAAATTCCCCAGAGGACAGAACAGAAGAAGTTAAAAGTTAAGAAAATTAAGGGATCAAACTAAGAGTTCCAAGTAGAGATAACAAGAAATTGTCAAAATAACAATGCAAGAAATTTTGCCAGAACAAAAAAAAAATTCCACATTAAAAGAACCTGCTGAATATTCAGCAGATAGTATTTTTTTTAAATAGCAAAGACAATAAGTTTGTCTAGAAATAGAGTGTAGTGTTCAGTATAACATTGATAGATCATGATTACTGAAGTTAGTAAAGATAGTTTACATACTGAATTGTAAATAGCACCCAACTCCCCCTAAAAGTTGTTGCTTTAAAAAACAGCATATAAGACTTCACAATACGACTGGTTTTTGCATTCACCTCTTACATTTCCCTTTATCAATTTTCAATAATTGAGAAATTAAGAACTTCAATAGTCCTTCAGTGAGTTACTGTCTATAAGATATAATACAATGCTACAGTGCTTTTATAATTATAATACAATAATACAGTGCTACAATCTACTGAGCCCTCTACTATTCATTATTTTAATTCACACAAGACTTTCAGGAAAATACTAAACTAATACTAAACTAAGCCACAAGAAGTCAAGTAAAACCCAAAGTCATGGAGATGGTAAGTGACAGAAAAAGGATCCTAATCCAGACTGCCTAACTCTAGGGTATCCAATCCATATGTTTGATCAATGCTATCTATAAAAATGACTAGAATGATCAAATGGGCATCTCCTTAACCAACTTATGATTAGTTATTGGTTTGACCATCATGGTTGACACATATGGCAGTATAAATCATATGTTTGGCTAACAATTATCAACATTTTATAATCATTTTTTTTCTTTTGTCTCTTTCTCCTCCCCAAAGAAAAACTGCTTATGCCTGTTTCCAGCTCATAATTCTTCAATTACTTCCCATTGTAGAGCTAATAATATCCATATTCCTTAATATGGCTTTAAGGTTTTATGGTCAAACTATTTTTCAGCCCCTTTCTTACCCTTTTTTATTCACCCAATGCTATAACCAAATGGAATTATTTATCTTTCCTAATTTGTGTGCGCTTTTGTTCATGCCTTCCACCTTACTTCTCCATACAACTATTGTACTGGTTAACAGTTTAGACTCTAAAATTAGTCCTGGATTCAAGTTCTAACTCTCTTACTTTTTAGCCTACTAGTGTGATTTTCAGAGTATAGGACCACTGACAGCCTCACTTACTTTATGCAGTGGGAAAATAATACAGTAGTATACACCTCCCTTAGAAAATTTTCCTGAAAAATAAGGTAATGTATATATAGTACCTGATACACAGATAGGTTTCAATAAGTATTAAGCACTGTTTTTAGCTATTATTCTCCTATAATACTATTGATTCCTCAAGATACAGTTCAGATTTCACCTCTTACATAAAATTTTCCAGATTAACCACAAACAGGAAGGATATTGCTCTCTTCTGAAAGTCTTCAGTTCTTTCTGTCAGTTTGTGTATTCTGTTATTTCACATAGACTTTGAAATGACACATGGTACAGTGGAAAAGAGCAAAAGTTTTAAAGTCAAACAGATATATATTTAATATATACAAATAGATATATATTCCTGGCTCTGCCACTTGCAAGCTGAGTTACTGAGCAAATCACATAATCTGACTAATCCTCAGTTTCCTTATCTGCAAAGTAGGCATAATAATCATTCCTACTTGAAGGGGCTATGTGAGGATAAAATTTGTTGCTTGACAGTGACATGCAGATGAAAAATAATCAGTGCTGCTGCAGCACTGTCACTCAGTCATGTCTGACTCTCTGAGACCCTATGGACTGCAGCCTGCCAGTCTTCTCTGTCCATGAGATTTTCCCAGCAAGAATACTGGAGGCGGGTGCCATTTCCTCCTCCAGGGGCTCCTCCAGACCCAGGGATCAGTGGCACGTCTTCCGTGTCTCCTACATTGCAGGCAGACTCTTTACCACTGAGCTACCTACTGTGGAAGCCCATAAAAAATAATCAATAAATGTTATTTTTATTACAATCTTTAGCCTGAGTTATATACACACAAACACAGACACATACAAATTATTTATCTTAGTTAATTGTAAGTTATCTGAAAGCAAATATGCCTTATTCACATTTGCATCTCTTACTATGTGTTTTTGCAAAATGTAATTTAATAATTATTTATTAAATAATCATTAAAGGAATGAGGTTTAAACTAACATTTAGTTTGACTACCTAGAAAATTTCACTAATAATAAGAGGTATATTTAATTGCATCACAAGTCTCATTATTGTTATTTTAGTTTTATTTTATATTAACATTTGTCAATAGCATTAGAAAAAGTAACTTTTGTGGTTTAGTACTGCCCCCTAAAGACAGTTTAGAAGTTAGCTGTTAGAAGTTGAAAGAGGAGAGTGAAAAAGTTGGCTTAAAGCTCAACATTCAGAAAACGAAGATCATGGCATTTGGTCCCATCACTTCATGGGAAATAGATGGGGAAAGAGTGGAAACAGTGTCACACTTTGTTTTTTGGGGCTCCAAAATCACTGCAGATGGTGACTGCAGCCATGAAATTAAAAGATGCTTACTCCTTGGAAGAAAAGTTATGACCAACCTAGATAGCATATTCAAAAGCAGAGACATTACTTTGCCGACTAAGGTCTGTCTAGCAAAGGCTATGGTTTTCCCTGTGGTCATGTATGGATGTGAGAGTTGGACTGTGAACAAGGCTGAGCGCCAAAGAATCGATGCTTTTGAACTGTGGTGCTGGAGAAGACTCTTGAGCGTCCCTTGGACTGCAAAGAGATCCAACCAGTCCATTCTGAAGGAGATCAGCCCTGGGATTCCTTTGGAAGGAATGATGCTAAAGCTGAAACTCCAGTACTTTGGCCACCTCTTGCGAAGAGTTGACTCACTGGAAAAGACTCTGATTCTGGGCGGGATTGGGGGCAGGAGGAGAAGGGGACGACCANGCTCCAAAATCACTGCAGATGGTGACTGCAGCCATGAAATTAAAAGATGCTTACTCCTTGGAAGAAAAGTTATGACCAACCTAGATAGCATATTCAAAAGCAGAGACATTACTTTGCCGACTAAGGTCTGTCTAGCAAAGGCTATGGTTTTCCCTGTGGTCATGTATGGATGTGAGAGTTGGACTGTGAACAAGGCTGAGCGCCGAAGAATCGATGCTTTTGAACTGTGGTGTTGGAGAAGACTCTTGAGAGTCCCTTGGACTGCAAAGAGATCCAACCAGTCCATTCTGAAGGAGATCAGCCCTGGGATTCCTTTGGAAGGAATGATGCTAAAGCTGAAACTCCAGTACTTTGGCCACCTCTTGCGAAGAGTTGACTCACTGGAAAAGACTCTGATTCTGGGAGGGATTGGGGGCAGGAGGAGAAGGGGACGACCAAGGATGAGATGGCTGGATGGCATCACTGACTCGATGGGTGTGAGTCTGAGTGAACTCCGGGAGTTGGTGATGGACAGGGACACCTGGCGTGCTGTGATTCATGGGGTCGCAAAGAGTCGGACATTACTGAGCAACTGAACTGAACTGAACTGAAAGACAATTTAGAAGTTAGCTGTGTATAATTCAATGTTACTCAATTTGCAAGGTCATCCTACAATTTAGGACAGATTGTAATACAAGTCCTCTGACTCTAGATCCTATAATCTTTCTAAGAACTACTAATTAGAAGGAAGTTTCTAAGTTCTAGAACTCTTTAAAGAGACAAAAAATATTCAAAATATTCAGAATATCCACAAAGGAATTTCTGTGTTATGTGATACTTTATCATTGATGGCCTTTAAATTTTATTTTAAAGTCCAAAATTCTGTAAGTCTACAATGTTAAGTGGCAACCTGGATGAGAGATGAGTTAGGGGGCGAACAGATAACAGGTATACGTATGGCTGAGTCACTGTGCTGTTCACCTGAAACTATTACATTATTAATCAGCTATACTCCAATACAAAATAAAAAGGTTAAAAGTTAAAAAATTTTTTTGTAAGTCTAAGCAATTAAAGTGTAAACTCTTCAGGAAAAGGATCAAGGATCAGATATGATTCCCAAACAGACTCTTTAATCCTCATTAGTCAATCCTTGAATGTATGTCTTTAGAAACATGCTGGCAGTAGGAGAAGAGAAAATCCAAGGATATCCAGTGTTAGTCCCACCAGGCTCCTCTGTCCATGGAATTCTCCGAGCAAGAATACTGAAGTGGGTAGCCATTCCCTTCTCCAGGGGATCTTCCTGACCCAGGGATCAAACCCAGGTATCGAACTCCAGCATTGCAGGCAGATTCTTTATCATCTGAGCCACCAAGAAAGCTCCAAGGACATCTACATCCTGTCCAAAAGTCCCTGGAAGAAAAGCAGAAACTGATGCTGCTCTACAGAGCCAGGATATAGGAGAACAACCTGTGAAATGGGATGATGGAAAGAGACAAAGCTACTTCTCACCCTATCAGAAATGCAAACATCAAAGTAAAAAGTATGAAAACAGTCTAATAGAATTGTCAGTGCAAAGGGACCTGGCAAATGGGCAGACTCCAGGGAGAAGGCAACCATCAGAAACGGAGGGCAAAACAAAGAAAGATCATTAGGTACAGGAGTCAGCAATCTGGTCTGCAAATCAGCAAAGTCTTTTTGTGTTTGTTTTTCAAAACTGAAAATGATTAATTAACTTTTAATGAAACTTAAAGTAACATATGCTTTGTAAAACAAATCATTCAAAATAAAAAGTTATAAAGGAGAAAGTGAAGCTTTTCTGACATTAATTACCATTACAAACATTCAGTGCATGTCCATCCAGATTTGAACTCGTGTCTAGTGCTTTTTTCAGAATTGATAAATATGCCAAAGGGTACTCTTATTGGGTAGCTCAGATGGTTAAGAATCTGCCTGCAATTCAGGAGAACTGGGTTCAGTCCCTGGGTAAGGAAGATTCCCTGGAAAAGGGAATGGCAATCCACTCCAGTATTCTTGCCTGGGAAATCCTATGGACAGAGGAGCCTGGCAGGCTACAGTCCATAGGCTCACAGTCAGACAGGACTGAAGCAACTTAGCATGCAAGCATGTCTTCTTTGAATACAAACCATTTTTCCAATCTCTGTCACAGCTAAATGTGGCCATGTTATTAGGGTATAATCCTGGGGTATAAGAAATGTTCTTAAAGAGGCATGTCCTTCCTTCTTCCCTTTCCTCTTTCTGCTGATTGGAATGCTAATGAAATGATTAGAGCTAGAGCAGTCATCCTGGACCATGAAGGATCCTTGGAACTAGAGGATATACATAGTGGAACAACAAATAGAATAATCCTAGATTCCTCGTACTGATGAGGACAGTCTAGCTCTAAGTTATGTAAGTGGAGTAAAATAAACTTTCCATTTTAAGCCACTGCTATTTGGATTTTCTGTTACTTGCTATTGTACTAAAACCTAATAAATTCATGGAGCAATCTCTTCTCTGTCTTCATCATGATTAATCTTTGTGCTCTAGGTGTGAACTTAATTCAGTCCCTCTGATGGTCCTTTTTGGTACCCCAAAATTAGTTTCCTTTCTTACATACTTTCACAGCACCCTGATATTTTTATAGTAATTCACAAATAAAATTTTAAAAGCTAATTAGATGACTTTGGTTCATTAACTCCTTTCCTGGGACTTCCCTGGTAGTCCAGTGGCTAAGACTCCATACTCCCAATGCAGGGGGCCCAGGTTTGATCCCTGGTCAGGGAAGTAGATTCCACATGCTGCAATTAAGAGTTTGCATGCTGCAACTAAAGATCCTATGTGCCACGTGGAAGACTGAATATCCCACACGTTCCGACTAAGATTGGGCACAGCCAGATAAATAAGGAAATGGTTAAGAAATAACTCCTTTCCCTACTGGATTACAAACCGCATAGCTGCAGAGGTGTCTGTTGGTTTAGATACCACAAAACCAGTGCATATGTGTTGATTAAATAAATGATAAGTGAGTGAATGAATGTCAGCTTGCCCTAAAAATTTTAATAATGTGAATATTCTCACTGATACTAGGAGGCATCAATTTAACTGTAACCTTGAATTTAGTGTCCTTTATCTTCTGACTCCTCTATATCCACTTGCCCTCACTGTATTCATTTCATGTTCAAACTACTATAGAACTCAGTATCTACTTGATTTCACTAAAGAACGCCTTTATGCCAACTATTAGCAAGCAATTTAGAGTTTAACAAAAACCCCGTAGTTGAGGAGACTAAACTTTAAATTGCACCACTTAATCATTCCTCGTCCCCAACAAATATTTGTCTCCCTATGATGATGGTTGGGTAGAAGGATGGTTTCATCTTCTTTGGTGTTTATTTCTTGCCATAGAATTTTTTTATCTGCTCTTCAAATTACCTTTTAAAATGCAGAGAAATGCAATTCTAGTAAGATTTAAGGCAGAAGGAGAAGGGGATGACAGAGGATGACGTGATTGGATGGTATCACCAACTCAATGGACATGGGTTTGGGTAGACTCCAGCAGTTGGTGATGGACAGGGAGGCCTGGCGTGCTGCAGTTCATGGGGTTGCAAAGAGTCAGACATGACTGAGAGACTGAAATGAACTGAACTGAAACATCGGCTTAAAATTTTCTGAGAATAACTCCAGAGCTATATTATACTGTCTTTTCACCACAGTCATTTGCTTCAAGTTAGTGAAATTCACAACAGATGCATTAGGGTCTTCTGAAAAATAAAATCTCTCTCAGATTTATTTGTAGTTACCTATACATCCTAAACTGATTTATACCAGCAAGGAAAAGGAAGAAGAAATTCTTTAGGCCAATGAGTACACTGAGTCCACCTCCTAGAATCCACACATCAAAATAATATTACTGTGCACAGTGATATTTTAAACCTGGGGATTCTCCAGTATTCACATTTATTAAAGGACAGAACTGCTATTAAAGCAAGTATTTTAGTTGCAAGGAATATTGAAGACTAGATTAAGGAGAACTGTTCTCTTTTTAATAGTACATGAGACATTCATTGTAATTGCTCTAAAATGCTGTGTTCCAACACACTGTGTCCCCACCTGCTACCTCTTTACATAGCTGACATTCTTTGCATGGCCATCTAGGAAACTTCAAAGAAGAATTCATTTGGTTTGCTATTCTACTTTAGTACTCAGTTCAGTTCAGTTCAGTCGCTCAGTCGTGTCCAACTCTTTGCGACCCCATGGACTGCAGTATGCCAGGCTTCCCTGTCCGTCACCAACTCCCAGAGTTTACTCAAACTCATGTCCATCAAGTCAGTGATGCCATCCAACCATCTCATCCTCTGTCATCCCCTTCTCCTCCTGCCTTCAATCTTTCCCAGCATCAGGGTCTTTTCAAATGAGTCAGTTCTTTGCATCAGGTGGCCAAAGTATTGGAGTTTTAGCTTCAGTGTCAGTCCTTCTGATGAATATTCAGGACTGATTTCCTTTAGGATGGACTGGTTGGATCTCCTTACAGTCCAAGGGACTCCCAAGAGTCTTCTCCAATACCACAGTTCAAAAGCTTCAATTCTTTGGCATTCAGCCTTCTTTATAGTCCAGCTCTCACATCCACACATAACTGCTGGAAAAAGCATAGCTTTGACTAGATGGACTTTTGTTGGCAAAGTAATGTCTCTGCTTTTTAATATACTGTCTAGGTTGGTCATAGCTTTTCTTCCAAGGAGCAAGTGTGTTTTAATTTCATGGCTGCAGTCACCGTCTGTAGTGATTTTGGAGCCCCCCAAAATAAAGTCTCTCACTGTTGCCATTATTTCCCCATCTATTTGCCATGAAGTAATGGGACTGGATGCCATGATCTTAGTTTTCTGAATGTTGAGTTTTAAGATAAGTTTTTCACTTTCATCAATAGGCTTTTTACTTCTTCATTTTCTGCCATAAGAGTACTAGCATCAATTTATATGTTCTTATTATCTCTTAAAACTTTTGTTCATTTATCTGACTCTGGCCTAATAATATTGTTAATATTATGAAATGAGAGAGAAAGAAGTCTACACTGATATAAGGTTTATGCACAAGAGGTCAAAGCTAAATTTCAAAAAGATAAAGGTTACTTGTAGAAAGTTGACTCAAGCTTATTTTTTCTGCAAAATTTAGTATAAGAGGCAAAATATGCAACTTTTGGAAAATACACTGTTCTTCATGACAGATCATTTTACATAAACAAATACTAGTTTTCAAATAGTTTCTTACTGAGGTATTGTTTACATACATAATATGCACCCATTTTTAATATACAGGTTGATAACTTTTGATAAAAGCATACACTTGTGTAACCATCACCACAAATGGTTACCCTGTGCTCACCCCCGATCAGTACCCATTGACTCCTGGCACCAGAAATCTTTTTTCTGTCACTCTATTAGACAGGTCCTTTGTATAGAACTTCACAAAAATGGCATCACAAAGTATACACTTTAGGTCTGGCTTCTTTTGCTCAGATGTGTTTGAGCAAATGTGTTTGAAATACAACTTTATTTTTCACATATCAGTAGTGTATTCCTTTCTAATGCCAAGTAGTATTTTACTGTATGGATACATCAAAACTATTTAATATATTCTTCCTTCAATAGATATTTAGGTTGTTTCCAGTTTGGAGCCATTATGAATAAAGTTTCCATGAACATTCACATATAATTCTGTATGTGAACATAAACTTCTGTTTCTCTCAGGTAAATACCTAAAATACTAGGTTACATGGTAAGTGTATTTTAAACCTTTTAGGAAATTATCAAAATGTTTTCCAAAATGTTTGTACATTTTACATTTATATTAGAGTTCTAGTATCTTCCCATTCTTGAAAACAATTTGGCCACTCCAGCAGACATGCCGTGCTGCCACATAGCACTTTTAATTTCCACTTCTGTGACTGCCAACGTGTTAAGTATCTTCTTTTGCGCTACGCCAGACACATGTGATTTGGTAAGAAATATCCTTTCAAATCATTTGTCTATTTTTAATTGGGTTAATTTGACTTCTTACTGTTGAATTATAAACTTTTTTTTTTAATGAAGACTGTTCTTTTTAGAGTCGTTTAAGGTTCACAGCAAAATTGAGAGGAAGGTACAGAGATTTCCCATCTGCCCCAAGCCCCTAGACATGCAAAGCTCTCTTTATAAACATCCCCCACCACAGAGTTACATTTGTTACACTTGATGTTAATGAACCTACACTGATACACTATAACAATCCAAAGTCCACAGTTGATATTACAGTTTACTCCTGTACTTGTAAGGGTTTATATAAACTTATAACGACATGTGGACTTCCCTGGTAGCTCGGCTGGTAAAGAATCTGCCTGCAATGCAGGAGACCCTGGTTTGATTTCTGGGTTGGGAAGATCTGCTGGAGAAGGGATAGGCTATCTACTCCAATATTCTTGGGCTTCCATGGTGGCTCAGCTGGTAAAGAATCTGCCTGCAATGCAGGAGACCTGGGTTTGATCCCTGGGCTGGGAAGATCCCCTGGAGAAGGGAACAGCTACCCACTCCAGTATCTGGCCTGAAGAATTCCATGGATTGTAGAGTCCATAGTGTCACAAAGAGTTGGACACCATGGAGTGACTTTCACTTTCACTTTCATAATGACATGTATATATTATTATAACATACAGAATATTTTCACTGCCCTAAAGATTCTGTGTTCCACCTATTCATTCTCTGAACTCAACCACTGTTCTTTTTTACTGTCTCTATAGGTTTGCCCTTTCAAGAATGTCATGAAGAATATAGCCTTTTCAAACTGGCTTCTTTTTATTGTAACATACATTTAAGTTTCCTCCACACCTTTTCCTGGCTTTTCATAGCTCATTTCAAAGCTCTGAATAAGCTTTCTTTTTAATCTCTGAATAATATTCCATTGCCTGGATGTGCCACACTTGATCCATTTACCGACTAAGAGACATTTTGGTTTCTTCCAAGTTTTGGCAATTATGAATAAAGCTGCTATAAACATCCTTGCGCAGATTTTTGTGTAGACAAGAGTTTTCAATTACTTTAGATAAATACCAAGAAGCAAGATTGCTCTGGATTATCTGATAAGGGTAGGTTTCGTTCTGTAGTAACTGTCTTCTAAGTGTCAGTACCATTTTGTATCCCCATCAGCAATAAGTAAATTTCCCTTGCTTCACATTTGAGCTCCACATCTTGTGTCCACATTTGGTATTGTCAGGTTTCTGTATTTTGACCATTCTAGCAGTTGTGCAATAGTACCTCACTCTGGTTTTAATGTGCATTTCCCTGATAACATATGATATGGAACATCTTTGCATATACTTATTTGTCATTTGTATATCTTCTTAGATGAAGTGTCTGTTAAGGCCTTGGCCCATTTTTAAGTCAGTTGTTAGTTTTCAAACTGCTAAATTATGAGTTCTTTGTATATTATGTATAACAGTCCTTTAGCAGATATATGTTTAACAAATATTTTCTCCCAATCTTAGGCTTATCTCTTCTGTCTCTTGACTCTGTCTTTCACAGAGAAGAAATTTTATAAATGAAGTCTGCTGCTGCTGCTAAATCGCTTCAGTCCTGTCCGACTCTCAGTTCAGT
>SJYA01013202.1:0-11061 GCA_006410615.1 Neotragus moschatus
AAACATTTTCTAGAACTAGAATGCTTATTTCTGAAATTACAGGTTCAGTAGACAAATTGAGAAGAAATAGTCTCTGTAGAGAACAAAATTACTGTTTGGGAAGGTCAAGTGGAAGAAGTATTTTATAAATGATGTGGAATTCATAAGGAACTAAGAAAAGAGACTTGGAGGACAGGCCAGGACATGTGAATGTGAATAATAAAAGATTACTAGAAGGGAAAGGGGAACAAATAAGGAAGTAGTAAAAAGGGAAGGAAACCATAAAAGAAAATCTCTCTGGGAAGAAAAATGTTTTGAGTCTTCAGGTTATAGGAGTGACAGAATCCCAAATAAAATTAATCGTAATTTTTTTTTTTCCAAAACTCAAACCTCCCATTTATATTTCCCGATGAGATTCTTGAATTCCAATTATGGAAAAGAAAATACTACATGCTTATAGAAAGAAATGACAAATTACTTCCAATGGGAAAAAAGATCGGCTGGCATTAGCCACCTTGCCTGCAATACTGGAGGTAAGACTATGAGAAGATGTTTAAGGGTGACTGAAAGAGGGCACAATCTCAAGAATCCTACCCCCAGACAAAAAACCAACCACCTGTCGAGGGAAGATATTTTGTATATGAAGAGACTCAGAAAGTCTATGAGGAAAAGGTATAATTCTTCCATCAAACTATTCCAGACCATAGAAAAAGATGGAAAATATTCCAAATCCATTCAGTGAAGCTACCTTAGCCATACTAGCAAAACCTTTATGTAAGATGTCCAAAAACAGAAACAAAACAAAACACTATCTAGGTTAGCTCTATTTACAAATACACAGGCAAAAAAAGTTATCAGTGAAACATTCAAAGTTGAATTTATCAGTATATTAAAGGAGTGATAAACCACGACTCCAGAGGATTTATTCCAGGGCTATAAAAAAATTATTTAATTCTCAGATGTACATTTTTTTAGTGGATAAATTAATTTCATATGGAATTTAGGCAATATAAATCACAATCCCAGCAGAGTTTTTGTTGCTATAAATGAGTTGATTCTAAAATATGTATAGAAAGGCTAAGGAACTAGAATGGCCAAGTCATTTTTAAAAAGAATAAATTAGAGGAATCACATTGCCTGACTGGAAGTCCTACTTTTAGTAAAACTATGGTAATTAAGGCAGTAGAACAAAACAAGGCAGTAGAGGCCAAAAAGAGACCCACACAGAAAGACCAAGTGATTTTGACAGACTTTAGAGCAAAATTAAAACGCAAAAGCAACACTTTGAACCTTTAAAAAATGTAATATCTCAAGGATATTCAATTTAACATAATGATTCTTGAACTACATATTAAATTATGATACATAAATATTATGCTATACTATAGAGTCATTTTAAAGATGTACCTATCATAAACCAGATGTTAGAGAGATCTATATAGCAGTAAGAATTCCTACATTTTATTCAAAGTGGTAAAATACTGATTCTAAGTAAACTGAAAAATTAAGTATGTATATTGTAATCCCCCATTCAGTTCAGTTCAGTTCAGTCACTCAGTTGTGTCTGACTCTTTGTGACTCTGTGAATTGCAGCACGCCAGGCCTCCTTGTCCATCACCAACTCCTGGAGTTCACTCAAACTCACGTCCATCANTATATATATATATATATATATATAATCTAAGTTACCTCTTCTTGTGTAATTGATACAAACATCTTTTTTCTCCAGTGTAAATACTCTAGGAGGTCCCTAACTGCCCCCAAACAACCATCCGTAACTGAAGAGATTGATTTTCCATGGAAATATCTGTATATTTTTGTTCAAAGATTTATTATTCCTTTGCATGTCTGTCTGCACATAGGACTGTTACTCTTGTGTGTTTTATATCCTCTAAGGATGTGTTGAGGGGATCCATGGATAATAATGAATAAATAAATAAATGAAAAAAATGTATTATCATGTATGAACAACTGAGTTCAAGGAAGTTCATAAACCTTGTTAGATTTTAAAAGATTCTGAAAGAATGGAACTCATAACAGGATAAAATTGATATGATGGAGGAAATCAAGATATTTAATAACAGTTTTAAAAATGTGTTATTGTCTTTTGACAGTATTGTTCAGCCACAGCCATATCCATTTTCTTGCAACCCCATGGACTGCAGCATGCCAGGCTTCCCTGTCCTTCACCATCTCCTGGAGTTTGCTCAAATTCGTGTCCATTGCATTGGTGACGCCATTCAGCTATCAAGGGAAGTCAAGCGGGCCTTAGGAAGCACTGCTGTCAATAAAGTTAGTGGATGAAATGGAATTTTAGTAGAGCTATTCAAAGCCCTAAAAAGATGATGCTATCAAAGTGCTGTACCCAGGAGTACCTCTAAGTAACTTTGTGTGCTGTTCTGAGGTGTTTCAGTCATGTCTGGCTCTGTGCGACCCTATGGATTGTAGCCTGCCAGACTCTGTCCATGGGATTCTCCAGGCAAGAATACTGGAGTGGGTTGCCACTTAGTTTGTGTAAAATATTGAACTACATTTCAACTACACTTTACTCAAGCTCATAAGACCTCCAGCTGTTTCTGACCCTCTTGGATCAGGTGGACACCAACTGTGTTCTTCCATGCCCAGTGTCTCTCATGTCTTTTGAATGAGACCAGGTCCAGCAAAGCAGAACAGAAACTTTAGTTGTTGATCAAGAAATGGTAAAATGGAGAGCTCTTACTCTAAAGAGCCAATCTTATTAAGGGGAGGGAGACCAGAAACTTTAAAGAAGTAAGAAGTGGGTACTTCATCAGAATTCAGGGAAAGTGGCAACGATTTCTAGAAACTGCCAGATCATGTACAGTCTTTCGGACTCCTTTGCACATAGCACTGTTTGTGCCTAGCAAAGTGCAAGTCCTTATGTTTGATACAGGTCTGGGACCTGGGACTCTTTGCTGTAATATTGCAAGCCTTACACCTGGACACACCTCTTGTTAAGCAACAAAATACAAGAAAATATATGGAACTAAAAATAACTGCATGTAGGGGGCTTGTGGGAGAATGGATACATGCATATGCATGTATGAATGTGAGAGTTGGACTGTGAAGAAGGCTGAGCGCCAAAGAATTGATGCTTTTGAACTGTGGTGTTGGAGAAGACTCTTGAGAGTCCCTTGGACTGCAAGGAGATCCAACCAGTCCATTCTGAAGGAGATCAGCCCTGGGTGTTCTTTGGAAGGAATGATGCTGAAGCTGAAACTCCAGTACTTTGGCTACCTCTTGCGAAGAGTTGACTCATTGAAAAAGACTCTGATGCTGGGAGGGATTGGGGGAAAGAGGAGAAGGGGATGACAGAGGATGAGATGGCTGGATGGCATCATTGACTTGATGGGAGTGAGTCTGAGTGAACTCTGGGAGCTGGTGATAGACAGGGAGGCCTGGCGTGCTGCAATTCATGGGGTCGCAAAGAGTCGGACACGACTGAGTGACTGAACTGAACTGATGGCTGAATCCCTTCGCTGTTCACCTGAAACTACCACAATATTGTGAATTGGCTATATTCCAATACAAAATGTTTTTGGTGTTAAAAATAATAAAAATTAAAATTACCAAAAAAAATGCATTTATGCACAGTTAAGGTAAATTCTGAACAAAAGATATGAGGAGACCAAAAACAAAAAACAAAAAAACACCCCACTGCCACTTCTGAAGAACTTGAAGCAAAAGCAGGGGATTGGTGGCAAATCCAGTTTACTGAGCATGACCACCCCCTCTTCCCAGTATACAACATCATCTAAGAAGTGGGCAAACTACCTAAGCCACCAGTTCAGCCCAATCCCAGGACACAGCCCTGCTCTTACCCCATATAATGAATAAGCTCTTGCCCACCCCCTACCACTCTCGGGGAGCAAGACAGTAAGGACACTATTAAACAATAGGTTTTCACTCCTTCCTACTGCATCAGAGGACCCAGTAAAGCCTTGCCTGAATTTCTTGTCTGGTCTCTGATCAATTTATATTGATTAAGGCAACCAAGAACCCTGGCTGGTAGCAGTACAGGCAGAAATTTTAGCATGTTAATAAAACAAAGGCAACTTCTGTACACTTTGGATCCCCTGTTACACTCACGGTTGGGCAGCACCTGGTTCAGAGCAGCTGACTGTTGCCATCTTGGCCGATGCTGACTCTGGTTGGTTCTGTATTTTGTCTTATGTTGCCATCTGCCTTAGTTTCTGTTAAGTATGAGCAAACGCTCATGGATTGTGGTACAGAATAAAGTAAGTAGATCAGTTTTTACTGTAACTGTAACCCACAGTTACAGCCATGGGTCTCTCTCAGTGACACAAACAGGTGTTTGGAACAGCTTTGATGACTAACCTGACTCTGCCCCTACACTTTAAAGTGACATTGCTGAGGAATTCATCCACTGAAAGTTCTGATGTGTCCAGAGTTTAGCAACCTGTCCTTAACATCAGCAGAAATACAAAGGATCCAAGGCTGGGTCTTTGAGGCTCTGATCATTCAGTTAGCTCATCCTACTATAATCCTACTGTGCTGTGCAAAGTCGCTTCAATTGTGTCTGACTTTGCAACACCATGGACTGTAGCCCACCAAGCTCCTCTATCCATGGGATTCTCCAGGCAAGAATATTGGAGTGGGTTGTCATGCCCTTCTCCAGGGGACCTTCTGGACCTGGGATAGAAGCAGTGTCTGTTACATTTCCCGCATTGGCAAATGGGTTCTTTACAACTAGCACCACCTGGCAAGCCTACTGACTGGTTCTAGTTACTGGGCTCTTGTTCTATTTCTTGTTCACAAAACTTTATACTGTTGTACTCTTCAAGGATGGGATAATGCTTTCACTGTTTATTCCCAATGCAATATAGCAATTCCTCTGAGACAGTGCTCCTTCTTGGCTCTCTATACTATTACTTTGGAATATGGTTGGGTACCAGTGGCTGTGCCAATAACCTGTTTGCCTGGTGGACTTGTTGCTCCAAGTGGAATGCTCAACCCCTGGGACTCCTGGCTATCATCAGGTGCCTGAAAACTGTCTAGTTACCAGTTCATGACTCCTTCTGTCTTGGTACATTCTATAAAACTGAACTGCAGACCGTTGGGTTGGAGTGAACAAAGGAAATTAAGATGTAAAAGAGACCAGTGTTGCCAATGCAAGTTTGGTGAGGATTATGCTTATCATAGCTCACTTGATAGTCTGGGAGGCATGAACTGTGGTTCTCTCAATTCTCCCATGTGTTTACATGTAATATTTAAAAAATCAATTTCCTAAATATCAAGTTCTGTATTTGTGGAATGGTTTTCTGCACTAAATAACCTCTAATATACTTATAATAATTTACAATATATCTGATATTTTAGGGTTTCACAATTGTACCATGGAAAATAGACACTGTGTTCTTCATCTTTCCGTTTGTGCTATAAATGCTTTTTAATTGTTTATCCTTGTACCTCTAGATTGTATTTTCATACCCATTCATATCTATGTGATTTATTTTCTAGTGACACAGAGGAAAATATGCTCCACAATCTCATTACTCACCTTAAACTCCAGATTTCTACACTGAGAAATTAATCTCTGGGCTCTTCATCATTCAGGCGTTCCTCATCTAATTCTCTTTTGGATCATCAGAGACGTCAAGACAGACATAGTCCTGAAGGCCGTTGCCACAATGAATAACTTGGAAATTATAATATGTCATAACCTTCCTCTAAAACGTATCAACATATGAATCTGAACTGTAATTTATAAAATAGTTCATTTTTCCCATTTTACAGATGGAGCATCTGAAACACAAATAAATTATGTATATAGATGAAGATCTCTTAGATGGTTGAACTGGAATTCAAAGTCCAACAGATCCAGCATTCATCCTTATAAGCACTGTATTGTGCTACTTTTCTGATGGAGAGGTGAAGGTTCCTTATAAATAACTTCCGACAGGCACATGACACACACAAAACATTCTTCTCTCTCTCCCACTCTTTTGCCAGAATTTTTTTTTACCATCAGTGAAATCCCTATGATGTCAGACTATTTGTTTGATTTCTGCAACAAAGCAAAACGAAACTATTTTCTTAAAATAGTGAAGCAAACCTTAAATTATAAATGTCAGACCTACCAATTAGCAGTGTGACCTTTACCAAGTCACTCTCCCTCTGTCAGTCTAAGTTCTGCTTCTCTATGGAATCTGAGTTTTGCAGTAGCCTGATGATATTTTAGAACTCTGATTTCAAATGGGTATATCTTTCCTTTTCTCCTTTGCTTTTTTTTCTTTTCTTTACACAGCCATCTGCAACGCCTCCTTAGATAGCCATTTTGCTTTTTTGCATTTCTTTTTCTTGGAGATGATCTTGATCCTCATCTCCTGTACAATGTCACAAAACTCCATCCATAGTTCATCAGACACTCTGTCTATCAGATCTAGTCCCGTAAATCTATTTCTCACTTCCAGTGTATAATCATTAGGGATTTGATTTAGGTAATACCTGAATGATCTAGTGGTTTTCCTTACTTTCTTCAATTTAAGTCTGAATTTGACAATAAGGAGTTCATGATCTGAGCCACAGTCAGCTCCCTGTCTTGTTTTTGCTGACTGTATAGAGCTTCTCCATCTTTGGCTGCAAAGAATATAATCAATCTGATTTTGGTGTTGACCATCTGGTGATGTCCATGTGTAGAGTCTCCTTTTGTGTTGTTGGAAGATGGTGTTTTTTTGACCACTGCGTTTTCTTGGCAAAGCTCTTTTAGCCTTTGCCTTGCTTCATTCTCTATTCCAGGGTCAAATTGGCCTGTTACTCCAGATGTTTCTTGACTCCTTACTTTTGCATTCCAGTCCCCTATAATGAAAAGGACATCTTTTTTGGGTGTTAGTTCTAAAAGTTCTTGTAAGTCTTCATAGAACCATTCAGCTTCAGCTTCTTCTGTGTTATTGGTCAGGGCATAGACTTGGATTACTGTGATATTGAATGGTTTGCCTTGGAGATGAACAGAGATCATTCTGTCTTTTTGAGATTGCATCCAAGTACTGCATTTTGGACTCTTTTGTTGACTATGATGGCTACTCCATTTCTTCTGAGGGATTCCTGCCTGCAGTAGTAGATATAATGGTCATCTGAGTTAAATTCACCCATTCCAGTCCATTTTAGTTCGCTGATTCCTAAAATGTCGACATTCACTCTGGCCATCTCCTGTTTGACCACTTCCAATTTGCCTTGATTCATGGACCTGACATTCCAGGTTCCTATGCAATACTGCTCTTTATCGGACCTTGCTTCCATCACCAGTCCATAACTAGGTGTTGTTTTCACTTTGGCTCCATTTCTTCATTCTTTCTGGAGTTATTTCTCCACTGATCTCCAGTAGTGTATTGGGCACCTACTGACCTGGGGGACTTAATTTTTCAGTGTCCTATCTTTCTGCTTTTTCATAACATTCATGGGGTTTGCAAAGCAAGAATGCTTAAATGTTTTGCTATTTCCTTCTCCAGTAGACCACATTTTGTCAGAACTCTCTACCATGACCTGTCCATCTTGGATGGCCCTACATGGCATGGCTCATAGTTTCACTGAGTTAGACAAGGCTGTGGTCCATGTGATTAGATTGGTTAGTTTTCTGTGATTGTGGTTTTCAGTCTGTTTATCCTCTAATGGAGGATAGGAAAATGGCAACCCACTCCAGTATTCTTGCCTGGAGAATCCCATGGACAGAAGAACCAGGAAGGCTACAGTCCTTGGGGTTGTAAGAGTCATACATGACTTAGCGACCAAACTGCCACTGCCGCCAGACGATAAGAGACTTATGGAAGCTTCCTGATGGGAGAGACTGACTGAGGGGAAACTTGATTTTTCTTCTGATGGGCGGTGCCATCCTCAGTAAATCTTTAATCCAATTTTCTGTTGATGAGTGGAACTGTGTTCCCTCTCTGCAATTTACTTGGGCCCAAACAATGGTGGGGGTAATGAAGATAATGATGACCTCCCTCAAAAGATCCCATGCATGTACTACTACATTCAGTGTCCCCAACTTTGCAGCAGGCCACCATGGATCCATTCTCCACCAGAGACTCCCTGACACCTATAGGCAAGTCTAGGGCCGTCTCCTGTGGGGTCACTGCTCTTTTCTCCTGGGTCCTGGTGCACAAGTTTCTGTTGTGCCCTTCAAGTTGTGTGTAGGTTCTAGCAGCTCTGTGGTGGGGTTAATGCCAAAATCCTCCAAGAGGGTTTATGCCATACCCAAGTCTGCTGAACCCAGAGCCTCTGTCCCTGTGGTAGACCACCACCAACCCATACCTTCATAGGAGATACTCAAACACAGTTCTGTCTCAGTCTCTGTGGGATCCCTGGGTCCTGATGGGCACAAGGCTTGTTTGAGCCCTCTGAATGAAAAGGAAAGATATATCCATTTGAATGCAGAGTTCCAAAGAATATTAAGGAGAGATAAGAAAGTTGTCCTCAGTGATCAGTGCAAAGAAACAGAGGAAAACAATAGAATGGGGAAGATTAGAGATCTCTTCAAGAAAGTTAGAGATACCAAGGGAATATTTCATGCAAAACATTTTCTGCAAAAAAATATGGGCTCAATAAAGGACAGAAATGGTATGGTCCTAACAGAAGCAGAAGACATTAAGAAGAGTTGGTAAGAATACATAGAAAAACTGTACAAAAAATATCTTCATGACCCAGATAACCATGATGTTCTGATCATTCACCTAGAGCCAGACATCGTGGAATGTGAAGCCAAGTGGGGCATAGGAATCATGACTACAAACAAAGCTAGTGGAGGTGATGGAATTCCCAGTTGAGTTCTTTCAAATCCTGAAAAATGATGCTGTGAAAGTGGTGCACTCAACATGCCAGCAAATTTGGCAAACACAGCAGTGGCCACAAGACTGGAAAAGATCAGTTTTCATTCCAATCCCAAAGAAAGGCAATGTCAAAGAATGCTCAAACGACCACACAATTGCACTCATCTCACACACTAGTAAAGTAATGCTCAAAATTCTCCAAGTCAGGCTTCAACAATACGTGAACTGTGAACTTCCAGATGCTCAATCCGGTTTTAGAAAAGGCAGAGGAAACAGATCAAATTGCCATCATCTACTGGATTATCAAAAAAGAAAGAGTTCCAGAAAAACATCTGTTTCTGCTTTATTGACTATGCCAAGGCCTTTGACAGTGTGGATCACAAGGAACTGTGGAAAATTCTGAAAGAGATGGGAATACCAGACCACCTGACCTGCCTCTTGAGAAATCTGCATGCAGATCAGGAGGCAACAGTTAGAGCTGGACATGGAACAGTGGACTGGTTCCAAATAGGAAAAGGAGTACGTCAAGACTGTATATTGTCACCATGCTTATTTAACTTATATGCAGAGTACATCATGAGAATCACTGGGCTGATTGAAGCACAAGCTGGAATCAAGATTGCTGAGAGAAATATCATTAACCTCAGATATGCAGATGACATGACACTTATGGCAGAAAGTGAACCAAGAACTAAAGAGCCTCTTGGAGAAAATGAAAGAGGAGAGTGAAAAAGTTGGTTTAAAACTCAGCATTCAAAAGATTATGATCATGGCATCTGGTCCCATTACTTCATGGCAAATAGATGGAGAAACAGTGGAAACAGTGGCAGACTATTTTTCTGGGCTCCAAAATCACTGCAGATGGTGATTGCAGCCATGAAATTAAAAGATGCTTACTCCTTGGAAAGAAAGTTATGAGCAACCTAGACAGCATATTAAAAAGCAAAGACATTACTTTGCCAACAAAGGTCCACCTAGTCAAGGCTATGATTTTTCCAGTATTCATGTGTGGATATGAGAATTGGACTATAAAGAAAGCTCAGTGCCTAAGAATTGATGCCTTTGAACTGTGGTGTTGGAGAAGACTCTTGAGAGTTCCTTGGACAGTAAGAAGACCCAACCAGTTCATCCTAAAGGAAATGAGTCCTGAATATCCATTGGATGGACTGATGTTGAAGCTTGTACTCCAATACGTTGGCTACCTGATGTGAAGAGCTGACTCATTTGAAAAGACCTTGATGCTGGGAAAGATTGAAGGTGGGAGGAGAAGGGAACAACAGAGGATGAGATGGTTGGATGTTTGAGTAAACTCCAGCAGTTGGTGATGAACAGGGAGCCCTGGCGTGCTACATTCCTTGGGGTCGCAATAGAGTCGAACTTAATTGGTGATATTTTTTAATGTTGTGAACAAAAGAATTTGACTTTTCATATTTAATGGGAATTATTTGCTGTTAGTAGTTAANTTTGAGTAAACTCCAGCAGTTGGTGATGAACAGGGAGCCCTGGCGTGCTACATTCCTTGGGGTCGCAATAGAGTCGAACTTAATTGGTGATATTTTTTAATGTTGTGAACAAAAGAATTTGACTTTTCATATTTAATGGGAATTATTTGCTGTTAGTAGTTAATGAAATTATTAGTTATGAATGATTTACCATTTTCAAGTAATTAACTAAATTTAGGTATATAGTGAGAAGCTTTAAAATGAGATGAATTTTAAACATGTAGAGATCCTTGATGACAGCTTGGTATACCCAAATAAATTACTTAATGATTTTTCCGTTAATTGGTGAAAGAATGAATGCACATATTGATGGAATTAATTAACAAAGTACTGCCATGTTTAATAAAATTTTTGATCTTTATAGCTTTATTAATATGATTTTCCAAATATGATCAGCCCAAAGATTCTTGGCATTGCACCTCATGCAGGTCAGATTTTATCAGGTACTCTCATTGTTTCTGACTCTACATTTTCCACCTTTAGCTTTCAAACAGCTTATTTATTTTTCTAATCAAATCATTGAGATTTGGAGAACCAGAGTTCTCATTACCCTCTAGATCACATAATCTAAAAGCTGTCTTTTTTACCAATTGATTCTGAAAGAATGATTCTCAGAGTACATGCTCCCTTTGACCCTGGAGTCACCTCCATTACAGCAGGTATTCTGCTTCATTATGATCATTTGTCTCTTAAACCCTCTAGACAGTAAGCACTTTGATATGAGAAATTGTTTCTTCTTCTTTCACTTTCTACCCCTCTTCTCATGACTGGTCTGT
>SJYA01013203.1:0-11207 GCA_006410615.1 Neotragus moschatus
GGTCTGTTGCAGCACACAATAGCCTTAGTTGCAGCATGTGGGCTCTAGTTCCCTGACCAGGGATCGAACCCGGGACGGGAGAGTCTGTGTCTCAGCCTCTGAACCACCAGGGAAGTCCCCTTCCTTACCTCCTTGTTCACTGTTCCTGTATTAAAAGTCTTCAGTGAGGAAAGAGCAGTATAATAAGTCATCCAATTATGAATTCATTTTTAAAGAGAGCTGATTAATTTGTTAATGGACCAGTGTGCTCACTGGTTAATGAATTTTATAACTTGGTTAAATCCTGTACCTGTTCAATGAGGTTTTGCTTTATGCATATTCACTTAGCACAGATACTCATTTTGTAAATGGCACTTTATGAATATTTATTTAGCTGAGTTTCACTTTTCAGCGTAGCAATGTATTCAGTGTCCCTATATGAATTATGCCATTCTATGGACAGCTGTAAGAACAGGAGCCGTGACACCTGCTCGGTGCCTCCCCTCTCAAAAGTGAAAGCTCTGCTCTTCAGAACAATGGTCTGCTTTATAAAAAGAAAAAAGCAAACAAGACACAGTGCAAGTTGACTCTTACAGGAATGAAAGAATGAACATCAGCAGGTAGACACCAGGGGGTTCTTAAAAGAGCAACCCCAGTATATTGTGGGCTCAAAGCTTTATATAACTCAGTTGTGCATACATGTGGATATAACTTATTGGGCAGCAGTACTACCAGGTAATTTTATAAATCTCTTCACATGAATTAGCTCATGTAATCTTTATATCATCCCTAATGATGGGTGGTTCACATGGTAAAGAATCTGCCTGCACTGCAGGAGACCCAGGTTCAATCCCTGGGTCAGGAGGATCCCTGAAGAAGGAAATGGCTACGCACGCCAGTATTCTTGCATGGGAAATCCCATGGACAGAGGAGCCTGTGGGCGTGGTGATGGACTACAGTCCGTGGAGTGGCAAAGAGTTGGACACGAATGAGCAGCTAACACATACACACAATGATGGTATAATGCCCCATACAGTGAGCAAATTAAGTTGCTGATGAAATAAATTTCCAAAGTCACTAAGAACTGGTGAGACTTATTTAGCATGACTCTGCAAGATCTGACCAGTTGGTCACTCTTTGTTCACAAACAGGGACAGGCTTAGAGCAAAGTAGATGGATTGTGACTCAGTGACTCAGTAGCAGGGAACATGAGAAGGGAGAGGAAAAAACAGCAATGATGAGAGGTTACATTTATTGAGGTCCATTATGTATCAGATACTTTGTATGGAATATCCTGCCCTCAAAGAACACCACTAAAATGGGTATTATATTCCTATTTTATAGAAGAGGAAACTGAGGTACAGAGTTCANTGGACAGGCTTAGAGCAAAGTAGATGGATTGTGACTCAGTGACTCAGTAGCAGGGAATGTGAGAAGGGAGAGGAAAAAACAGCAATGATGAGAGGTCACATTTATTGAGGTCCATTATGTATCAGATACTTTGTATGGAATATCCTGCTCTCAAAGAACACCACTAAAATGGGTATTATATTCCTATTTTATAGAAGAGGAAACTGAGGTACAGAGTTCAGTAGCCCAAGTTGAAAGAGCTAGCAAGCTGGCACCGGGATTCTAGAGTCATTTCCACTCTGCGAGACTCCTCCTGGAGTCCGAGACTGAGGTTGCCAACACAGTTCAGCCACAGGGACAAGTCTTGTTCTTTAAGGATGTCCTGGAGTCCATTCAGGAGATGGACTGTCACAAAGTCAAAAGCAGGGATTATGGATACTTTTCAGGAGCCTAAAATAAATATTTTATTTACTTTTTAGTTTATTTTTTACTGGATGATGCATGTAGGGAGAATGTCTAAAACGGCATAGTAAGAAGAAAACTTAACACAGACATACNCCTGGGGTCCATTCAGGAGATGGACTGTCACAAAGTCAAAAGCAGGGATTATGGATACTTTTCAGGAGCCTAAAATAAATATTTTATTTACTTTTTAGTTTATTTTTTGCTGGATGATGCATGTAGGGAGAATGTCTAAAACGGCATAGTAAGAAGAAAACTTAACACAGACATACGGCTCAATGAAAGTCACCGATCATCACAAGAATTTAGAGGCCTTGCATCCCAGCCATAAGCCCATCTCACCGAGATGCAATCACTTATTCCGGGGCCAAGAATTCCTGTAAGCTAATGTTAGGAAAGAATCATGGCACAACACAAGCGTAGGTTTTGCTTGTCAACATCAGAGCACGCCATGCAGAGAGACACATTAAGAAGCGAGCTAAAGAACAAAAAGCTTTTCAAGATTTTTAAAAATCATAGCATATGCAACAAAATCCTTTTTAAGAAGATAACACAATAAGGTGCATTATTCTCCAGAGAATAGTATAATTCTTCCAGAACTTATAGGAACAGGAAACAGGTCATTACCTGCCCTATGTATTTCACAAGGCAGGTAATGACCCAACGGTTCATCCAGTGGGACTTTCCAGGTGTTCTAGTATGTTCAAAAGGAGCCTTTTCAATACCAGTAAGCAAGGAAATAAACACAGCCAAAGGAGTATTGTGTGGGACCTAGGACTTAACTTTTCAACAAAACCTATACATTTGATGGAGAGAATGAATAATTCTTCTTATTTAAAATAAACGAAGGAACAAAAACCTATAACAGAGTCCATTAGTTATATTAATCATGAGTGGAACCTGCAAGTTCTGACAGGCCATCCTAAACTTTCTTGAAACCAAAAACAGTGGAATTTCTTTATTAGAAGTTCTCAAAGATCCTAAAAAGCTTTGAACACTTAACAATTTAGAAAGATAAGAGATGGTATGGATACAAAATTAATGAGAATATCACGCACAATACAAATGACCATGTATTTAGGCGCGTCTCCCTGCTGGCAAGGAGGCACTTTGTTCATAGTTCGTTTAATCCTCCAAAGAAGTGATCTTAAGAGAGGTAATGTTATACTCCTCCTCCAATTGCAGGAAACAAACACAGAGAAGTTAAGGAAGCTGTATAAGGTAACAACAGCTCAGCATCAGTAGAGCGGAATTCTCACCTCTGTTTCTCTAAAGGCCATTCTAGTTCCAGGATAACAGACTGCTTCTCATTTCCAACTTTCAAAATGGCTTTAAATTTTTTTTTGAACCTTTTATTTTAAAGATGGGTTCAAGTACAGAATAATTAACAGTAGTTGAAAGTAGAGTAGTTTTTATTGAAGATGGAATCCTAGTGAGAAAGAATGACTTTCCTGACTCACTTTTCTTCTTGGAAAAAACAACTTCTGCCATAAACTGGAGCAATTACTCAGAAGTTAGGATGAACTTGACTATCAAGTTCAAAAGAAACTTTGGGAATGAGACAGTCAAGCTGGGAAATCAAAATGTTTTCTCTTGATTCCCAGGAATACAGGGGAAATGTCAAATCTGGGTACAAAATCTAAGTCAGATGCCATGAGTATATTCATCAGAAATTTCAGGAGGGGAGGAGTGTTGCAAATGCCAAAATTTTATGCACTTGTAGGCAATAGATTCAAGAGCAATCAATTTAAATAAATCAAAAAGTGTCTGTAAATAGGAGTAGATCATATTATTTATAAATGGCTTTGTGGATCAGCTGGTGTCCTAGGTCCTTATATGTTTACTCACTGAGTCTTCCAAGGAACCCATGAGTTAGGAATGGATGTTTTCATTTTTTTTCTCATATAATTAAACAAAACCTCAGGGCAATCAGTGTGTCTGAAGTTTTGCAGCTGGGAAATGCTGGAATCAGTTACATTCACATCTGTCTAAATTGCCTCGGGAGACTGAGAGGGAAGAGGCCTCTGAGTGCAGCTCCATCATGAGAATGAAAGAAAGTACCAGAGGTGTTTTCCTGAAGTGCCGAAGTCTCAAATAGGATACAACAGATGTCTGACTTCAAGCCAGGCAAAATAGATAAAGAAAGCAGAAATGCTTTGGTTAAATGAAGATAGAAGGGGTTCCAAAAAGATGTCCTTAGGCAAGAGAAGCGAAGCCGTAATTCAAGAGGCAGTGTAGGAAACAGGTAGACCCTTGTGTCCAGCTGCCTGGGACTGAGGTCCATCCTAGGCCTGTGAACTTAGGCAAACACGTGAGAGTCCTGATGGTGCGTGCGTTCGTTTGGGTCCACCCAGAACCAGATGTCAAGATGGGATTGCACGTGTTAGACACTTACTGGGGGTGTGGATCAGTTGCAGCACAGGCTGCCAGAGCAAAATATTAATACCATGGAGTGGGTGGTTTAAGCCACAGGAAAACATTTTATCAACATTTTGGAGGCTGGGAAGTCCAAGATCAAGGGAACTGGGTTTCTGGTGAGGGCTTGCTTCCTGACTTTCAGCTGGTCAGTTTCCTCATATGGGAGAGAGAAAGAGAGGTTACGAGCAGGAGGAGGGGTGAAAACACAGTCTGTAGCATGCAGGGAGCAGGATGAAGCAGGAAGAGTCTTCCCTCCTCAAGGTGGTTCTGATATTGGTGGAAGAAGAAAAGGGAGGAAGAAGGTTTGAGTACGAAGGGTCTTTGACTGAAACACACTTTCAAGAAAGTTCTGGCCAGGCTAATGGGTGTTCTTTCCTTTTATTTTAATTTTCTTTTTCAGCTTTATTGAGTTATGATTGACAAATAAAATCAGCGAGATGCCTAGACGTACAATATGGTGATTTGAAATAATGGACATTGTGGCAGTGCACCCTGTTAAATTAATTCATACATTCATCACCTCACGTATTTATCTTTTTCTTTTCTTCTTTTTTTATTTATTTTTATGTTTTATTTTTATTTATTTATTTATTTTTAATTTTTCTTCTTTATTTTTATTTATTTATTTATTTTTTCCATCTCAGGTGTACATGAGTTCCCAATCTTGAAGCCCCCTCCCACCTCCCCATATTTATCTTTAAAAAATTTTTTTATTTATAGCAGAGTAGAGTTGATTTACAATATTGTGTTAGTTTCAGGTATATAGCAAAGTGATTCGGTTATACACATGCATGTATCTACTCTTTTTCAGATTCTTCCCCATACAGGTCATTACAGAGTACTGGGTAGGGCTCGTTGTGCTTTACAGAAGGTCCTAGTTGGTTATTTTATATAGTGTGTTGTGGATATGTTAATCCCAACCTCCTAANAATTTATTTTTATGTTTTATTTTTATTTATTTATTTTTAATTTTTCTTTTTTATTTTTATTTATTTATTTATTTTTTCCATCTCAGGTGTACATGAGTTTCCAATCTTGAAGCCCCCTCCCATCTCCCCATATTTATCTTTTAAAAAATTTTTTATTTATATCAGAGTAGAGTTGATTTACAATATTGTGTTAGTTTCAGGTATATAGCAAAGTGATTCAGTTATACACATGCATGTATCTACTCTGTTTCAGATTCTTCCCTATACAGGTCATTACAGAGTACTGGGTAGGGCTCGTCGTGCTTTACAGAAGGTCCTAGTTGGTTATTTTATATAGTGTGTTGTGGATATGTTAATCCCAACCTCCTAATTTATCACATCCCCCAACTTTCCCCTTTGGCAACTGTAAGTTTGTTTTCCATGTCTGTGAGTCTCTTTTAGTTTTGTAAATAAATTCATTTGTATTATTTTCTTAGATTCTACATATGTGATATTATATGATATTTGTATTTCTCTAGCAAACTTACTTCACTTAGTACAATGATCTCTAGGTCCATCCATGTTGCTAAAAATGGTATCATTTCACATTATTTCATCATTTTTCATGGTGAAGTAATATTCCATTATATATATATATCCTAAGTCGTATCTGACTTTGCAACTCCATAGACTGTAGTCTGCCAGGTTCCTTTATCCTGGAATTTTCCAGGCAAGAACACTGGAGTAGGTTGCCATTCCTTTCTCCAGGGGGTCTTCCTGACACAGGGATCAAACCCAGGTCTCTTGCATTGCAGGCAGATTCTTTACCACTGAGCCACCGGAGGAGCCCTGTGAACACTGGTATACATGTATCTTTTTGAATTACTGTTTTCTCCAGACAGATGCCCAGGAATGGGATAACTGGATTATATGGAACCTCTAGAAGGTGTTCTTGAGACAGTCACTCACTGGAGGAGTCTTACACCTCATTGGAATGACAAGGGTGCCCTGTCACTGGGCTGGGAGCAGCCCGAGGGAAGTGTGGCACTCGTGGTAATGCAGGCAAAGGGACAGCTGCTAGGACCATCAGCAAAGTGTGCTCCTCCTGCAAGAGATCCGAGGGGTACATTTCCCTGGCTGCTTCTGGGCAAAGATTAGAAGACACTAGCAACAGAGCATAGCTCAAACAATCCTTGGCAGGATGAAATGAGTTAATATGAAGTATATGGCTTAAAGGCTTCCCAGGTGCTGCAGTGGTAAAGAATCCACCTGTCAGTGCAGGAGATGCAAGAGATACGGGTTCAATCCTTGGGTCAGCAAAATCCCCTGGAGAAGGAAATGGCCACCCACTCCAGTATTCTTGCCTAGAAAACGTCCTGGACAGAGGAGCCTGGTGCGCTACAGTCCATGGGGATTGCAAAGAGTCAGACATGACTGAGGATGAACACACACACACACAGCTTAAAGTCTGCTACATGGTGACCACTTAATATTCATCAGCTTTTATAAAATGTATTTCTCATACACTCTTGTCTTTAGGCAACAAATGTAAAGAGTGCTCACTACACATTCATCCCAGGTCATGTTTGTTGATCGCCAACACCTACACTTCAATTAAATATATCATTGGCTTTATTGCATTGTAAAAATCGTCTGCAGATAATCAGTGCGGATGCTCAAAAAGGTTACTGCTCTGACAAATGAATCAGTCAGTCAGTTTAGTAAAAGGAATAAGGAGCTCAATTTCCCTGACCTGAGGCTGGCGACCATAATACACAATGACAGAGCACTGGTTATTTTTACATTTCTAGCTCAGTGGAGGTACCTTCGAATTACAAAGTCTCAGAATTTGATGGAAAATGTTAAGCCATCTGGTCCAAACTCCATGCTCTGCTTGGATTTTCCAGTGAAACAATCATTGAGCCTTTCTTCACCAACAGCAATGATGAAACACACACTGTCTATACAGTTGGCTATTCCTTTTTGAATGTGTTCCAGCTATTTTCCATCTGACTCTAGATCTGCTCCCCACTCTGTTCCACCCTTTGCTTTTCTCCATGAAGGGGGAACTCTGTGAACTCTATTCTTTTTCTTTAATTTTAAAATTTAATTTTATTTTTACTTTGGCCATGCCACAAGCCATGTAGTTTCCTAGTTCCCCAACCAGGTATTGAACCCCAAGCCCCTGCAGTGAAAGGGCAGTCTTCACCACTGAACTGCCAAGAAAACCTCTATGAATTGTATTCTTCTTTTCCAGCTAGATTTTACCAATAGGTTTAGCCAACATCTGACAAGATATTGGTGGATAGGAGAGAGAAGTTGTCTCCTTCTTTCCTTGGGTCCTATCTGAAGCATTACTGTAGGATAGGCAAGTCCGTGATTGAAGTCACTGCTCCCCTCAAGCTAGTGGGTGCTGATAACCATCTCAACCTGTTTTTATTAGTCCAGGTTATCATATTATCCTCTGTGATTCTCCAACAGCCCACCCATGCCTTTGTAGCTAGTTCCACTGGTAAGCCCATCTCTAACTCCATTTGATTTTACTGTCTGTTTCTCATTGGTATCTGACTACCACGGATGTTGATAACTGATAGAAAGGTCTTCCTTATAGAGGTGATGGAAACCCTTGTTCCATTCCTTGGAATCAGATAGCAAGGGTCCCTTCTACCTTTTCAAATAAAAGTCCTTCAAGTATATACAAGGCAGATCTTAATAAAAACCTAAAAATCTGGACATTTTCAGTTTGGGACTTTTGTGATAAAGAATTTGAAAGCATTTCATGAAAAACAAAATTCAGAAGCTAAGTACTTCCCTTAAATATCCTACTGAACTCAAAAATCCTTTGTACACCTTCCACTCAAAAAATGTCCAAGATTTTTAATAGTCTACTTATATTACCAGGCTTCACTGCCTTTTAGGAAAATGCCTTCTCTTTTCTCATTCCTTTGTGATGCTAGATGCCCTCTCTGTGTTGAATAAAGTATTATAGCCTTTAGTTTGCCCTCAACTGACTATGCAAAAACTTCTGCCTGAAGACAAACTATGCATCTTTTTAAAAAATTTCTTGTTTAATTGGAGGAAAACTGCTTTACAATGTCATGTTGGTTTCTGCCCTACAACAATGGGAATCAGCCGTAATGATACATATAGCCCCTCCTTCATAAGCCTCCCCCCTCACTCCCATTCCACCACTCTAGGCTGTCACAGAGCACCAGGCTCTGCTCTCTGGGTTATGTAGCAACTTCCCACCAGTAATCTGTTTTGCACACAATAGTATGTGCGTCTCAATACTACTTTCTCCATCTGTCCCACCCGCTCCCGCCCGCACTGTGTCCACAGGTCTATTCTCTACATCTATTTTTCTTCGCTGAAAATAGGTTCATCAGTACAATTTTTCTAGATTCCATCTATATGAGTTAATATAGGATATTTGTTTTTCCCTTCCTGACTTACTTCACTCTGTATAACAGCCTCTGGCTTCATCTACCTCATTACCACAGACTCAAACCCATTCCTTTTAATGGTTGAGTAATATTCCTTTGCATTTATGTGCCATATCTTTATCCCAGGTATTGTTATTTTCTTAAAAGAGATTTGTTGCCACAGAGTTAGTGAGCAGAGGACTCTATTCATTTTAACAACCTTGATATATATTGTTCAGTTGCTTTTCAGAATTTTTTACCCTTGGAATTTGAGATTTTACGAGCATGCTTTAATCTATCCATAGATCCATACCAGTGTTAACCATTTGTTGTTTGGTGTTCAGTCACTAAGTCATGTTCGACTCTTTTCGATCACGTGGACTACAGCACACCGGGCTCCTCTGTCCTCCACTATTTCCCAAAGTTGACTCAAGCTCATATCCATTGACTTAGTGATGCTATCCAGCTATCTCATCCTTTGCTACCCACTTCTTTTGCTTTCAATCTTTCTAGCATCAGGGTCTTTTCCACTGCTTTGACTCTTCCCACTGGGTAGCCAAAATATTGGAGCTTCAGCATCAGTCCTTCCAATGAATATTCAGGGTTGATTTCCTTTAGAATTGACTGATCTGATCTCAGTGCAGTCCAAGTGACTCTCAAGAGTCTTCTCCAGCACCACAATTCAAAAGTTTCAGTTTTTTGGCACTCAGCTCAGTGTTAAATATTACATACAGGTAAACTGTGTATGTATATTCATATACTTAATTCTTTAACTGGTTTCCCAGGTGGCTCAGTGGAACTTAATATTTAATTATTTAATGAATAAATAGACCTTAACTTTTATTACAAGTAATTTAAAAATATTCCTGGAGTACTGGAGCAATTATCTATGTTTTGTTTAGTAACTAGTTTATCTTTTGGGAGTAAACATTTTTTCCTCCTGATCCAGGAATTAAAGGTGGATCTTGATGGACAGTCTCCTTCCTCTACACATACATTTCTTAAATTAGGCTACACGGTATCTCAGTTTCCTACTTTTCAAAATAAAGAGAACAGTTAGTGCAGGAATCCCAGAAGGAGAATGCCCAGCCTGCAACTAGCTGGTGGTTTACAGATGCACATCCTGTTAACATTTCAGTTCCACCCTCCCTGGTGCCACTGTGACTTTGGCTAATGCTTATTGATTTACACAAATGGCTACTGACCCAAGGGCTCAGAGCATCACGTTTTGAAGTGTAGCCCACTGTACCATATTTTATATAGAGAGGCCTGATGCTTGCAAAATATTCAAAGAAAAACTAACATATGTCAATAAGTGTCCCCAGAAGTGTTTATGAAAACTGGGCATGCACATTTTGCCTTTTTTTTTTTTTTACCAGAATTTTTTTTTCAAATTGGAGTATAATTGCTTTACAAAGCAAAGCTATAATCCATGGGGCTGCAGAGTTGGGCACCACTGAGCGACTGAGCGCACACACACACACAGGGTACACTTCAGTACGAGCATTCAGGGAAGACCTCTCTCTCTGTTCTGCCCTTGGGATGAGCCTGGATTCAAAAGCAAGTCCTCCTCTCAAGTGGAGGAAGAAAATGTTAAATGAAGGCAGCTGGAGGAATAGCAACACCTATGAACTATGTATGAACTATTCAAATATTCTTTCAGCACACCTTTTTGAGCACTGGCCGTGGGGCCGTTGCTGTGTGAAGTCCATGGGAGCCGAGGTGACACAGATGCTCATGGTGTCCTTCCCAGCTGGGGACTGGGCCAGGAGTGGCAGTGACACTGGGTGGCTGGGCCTGCCCCACTGAGGATATTCTTACAAAGTGCTTTGAGGCTTTCACGGAGGTGCTAAGTCCTTCTACCCATGAGGACCAGGGGAAGTTAAATCCAAACAGGGCTCTGAAAGCCACGGAGGGCAACAATGGGGAGCAAAGGGAGGGACTTGGTTTGAGCAAGGCATAGAGGCATGAAAAAATGTGGCCTGCTTGGGAAAATTGGCTAGTGTGTCAGGTAATCTTCTGTCTCACAACGTGGTCAAATAGAGGAGAAGAGAAAGGGATCAGGAAGATAAAGTTGGACCAATTTTGCAAAAGGCTTTGAATGTCACATTTAAGAACCTCGAAGGAAATTTATCTTCCATCAATGGGCAGCCATAAAGATATGAAACTGGGGAATAATTAACACCCCCCTAAGGGTCACAGTCAACACAGGTAACTTGAACTCCCTGCAAATACCAGCCAGCTACCAAAGCTCAGTCTCAAACACCATCCACCTGCTTTCTGCGTAGTTTCCCTTCTTTTTATTTAGTGACTTTTATCTAAATTTCAAAAACCCATTTACGTTTATTAATGACTGTCTATAGTGACATCAAGGCTGTATATCGTCACCCTGCTTATTTAACTTATATGCAGAATACACNTACCAAAGCTCAGTCTCAAACACCATCCACCTGCTTTCTGCGTAGTTTCCCTTCTTTTTATTTAGTGACTTTTATCTAAATTTCAAAAACCCATTTACGTTTATTAATGACTGTCTATAGTGACGTCAAGGCTGTATATCGTCACCCTGCTTATTTAACTTATATGCAGAATACACCAGGAGAAACGCTGGGCTGGAAGAAGCATAAGCTGGAATCAAGATTTCTGGGAGAAATATCAATAACCTCAG